>PVKA01014799.1:6081-51620 GCA_004027165.1 Ctenomys sociabilis | reverse complement strand
TGGAGAGCGCTTGGCATGCTTTAGAGCTCACTGTCCCTTTACCCACCCAACTCTTGGGTGTTTTTTTTTTTTTTAAGAATTCATTTATTTATTACAGTGTCTCCCTACACATCACGGATTCTTTTTGTTTTTGCGGGGTGGGGGGTCAGCTCAGTCCACCCTGGGGGGAGGGGCTGGCATGGCATGTGGTGCTGGGGCTTGAACTGCCGTCCCCGAGAGGCAATTTAGACTGCTGAGCTATCTTACCAGCCCCTCGGGTGTTTTGTAGGCAACTTAATTCACTGGCGAGTTCATGGCTCAGCGTGCTGCAGATGTGGGGCCTGGGCAGAGGAGGTCTGGCACCAGAGTGGGGGAGGTGTACTCTTATCCCCATCTCCTACCTTCTCTCTCTGTTTCTTGGTTGCCAAGGGATGAGCATGTGTCCCCCACCACCCCTTCCATCATGCTTTTTCTGCCTTAGATCCAGGTCACTGACTGAATTCACAGGAAACTGCAGAGTAAATAAACCTCTCCTCCTCTAAGTTACAAAGCAAGTGTGGAGTATTTTATTTCACCATAAAGGAAAGTGGGGCTGGTAAGATAGTTCAGCAGTCTAAAGTGCCTGCTTAGGCAAGCACACAGGGACTGTGGTTCCAACCCAGCACAACTTGCAGCTCCAGCCCCAGGGTGAGCTGAACTGGCCAAAAGGAAAAGGGGTGGGGGAAATGACTAATATATGAGTCATGTCAGATTGACAGGAAGTGGCAGATAGTGTTTGGAGTGAATGTTGTGCTTAATGAGGCTCCAGGTGGCGGGGTGTGGGAGCAGTAGGTACAGGGTAACAGTGACACAGTATTGTTAGCAGTAGGCACTAGCAATTGTGTGTTGCTCTTTGGGTGTATGTTTTGTGGAGTGGCAACATAAATATTAGACCAGCAATTAGGAATGTATTTGTTCAATCAAACTATTTTTCATCATGTACCACTACACATACCCTGTATTATTACTCTACTCATTCATGAATATCATATATTTCTTGCTCTTTATGGAGTTAAAAACTGATACTAGAATGTACACTTAATGTACAAAACTGTCTTTTTTAAAATATTAAAGAAAGAGTTTTCTTAATTACTTTTCTTGTTGCTGAGACACAATAAACTATACCCAATATTAGAGACAGAATGGTTGATTCAGCTCACAGTTTGTAGAGGTTTCAGTTTGTAGTTTGATAACTCTAAGGCAAGTTCACATGGCAGAGGGAGATTGTGGAGTAAAGAGGCAGGAGGCAGGAGGCAGGAGACAGAGAACGGAAAGGCAGCGACAGCCAGAGCAGCCTCTTTCAGGCCCTCGTAGCCTGTCCAGAAGGCCCGCCCCTGGGGCAGGCAGCACTCACACCCTTTATCTTACTGTCCCATCCTTGTTCCCAGCATCACACACCCTAGATCCAGCCACCTCTGAAGAGCCAGCCCCACCTATTATGGCATGAGGCTTTAGGGGACATCTAGACACAGAACAGAACAATGCCTATGTGTTTGTCCCTAACTCTGCTTGGAAGCCATTTGCTACTTTGTATATAACTTTTAATCTAGGAAATGTTTAAATTTTCTGCACCTATTTTTCCACTAAAGATGAGAAACGATATTTCTGTCTTTGTTTTGTTTTGTGGAACCAGGGATTGAAAGACCATTGCACTTGCCAGGGAAGCCCTTGTTCTACCGAGCCATCTCCTTGGCCCCTATGTTTCAGTCTTGATATAAAAATATACTTAAAAGTATACTAAAAGCAAATAACATTTATTATTGAAATTGTTAGTATTAGTAGTATTATATTCCAAATATTTAGATATGAATATAAATATACCTAAAACCTATAAATTAACATTTTCAAGTATGATATTGATTCTAATTTTTTTATTTAAGGAGTGAGTTACTATTTGCATAGTAACATCAACTATTCAACACTCAAAACTATTGTTGAACAAACTATATATACACCTAAGAAATATTAAAGTGATAAAAACTATTTCCTTTGATTTAGATATTTTTATCATTGTTATTTTATTTTGCTTCTCTTAGGTTTGGCCATCCAGCAAGTTACCCACTTTTGTGTGTTGGGAAGCTAAGGACTAGAGGATGAGGGTGGCTGGGAAGAATTGAGAGCAGCTTTAAGAAACCTTATTCAGGGGCCAGGGAGATGGCTCAGTGGAATAACTGCTTCTCTGGCAAGTGCAAGGGCCTGAGTTCAATCCCTGGTTCCACCACAAAAAAAAAAAAAAAAAAAAAAAAGAAAGAAACCTTATTCATATCATTTAGCACTAATTGGTGGGAAAACAATCCACATCTAGACATGAAATTAAATGCAAGCACATTGTCTGGCAAACATTACTTACATTATTTTAAATATTAGAAAAGAGTAACAAGAAATTAAGGCAACTGTTACAACAACAAGAAAAGAGTTGATTCCATTTGCATGTCAAATGCTCTTGACTAAGATGCATTCTCAAGGCCTATAGGATTGAGCCCTTCTTGTTCAATTCCCTTTTTCATTAGCTTAATTATTTATATGTTGGATCAGACAAAATTCTTTAGCAGTTGTTGAATGAGAATAATTGTCCCATTAAGAAAAGTCCATGAATACCTTATGGCTTCTGCAGCCAAGGAACTTGCAATGAGGCCCATAAAGTACCATGAATAAAGTTCTTATTGTTCTAAGGAGAGAGATTTGGGCAAATTTTAAGTCATGAAGTCTTTGAATTTAAAGATATTATTAAGGTATCTTTGTAGCAAATGACTCAGTTTTTGTGTGTTGTTAATTTATAAAGAAAGGATAAAAGGCATGCTCTTAACGTTATTATTGCATATAAAATACTATAAAGTCATTTCATGTCCATAGATTATTTTGGCCCAATACAACATTTTCTTATGAATTTTAACCTTTTTATCTCCAAAAGCATTTTTTTTGTGTGTGTTTTAGGGAAACGTCTACAGATTGTTCAGGGTCTCACTACAGGATTGGACTCTTACTGATCTGCCTGTTTTCAGCCTCCCAAAAGCTAGGATTATAGGTGCATGCCACCATGCCAAGTTTTCCAGAAGTACTTCGCTAACAGTAAAAATCTGTGGAATATTCACAAAGATAATTTCTACAAAGAATTCAAAATGTATTAGATACACTACCCAAGAGCATAATGCATGGAGCACAAGAGGCAGTGGAGAACACAAGCTTGTGTTGAGGCAATCTGACATGGATTTTATTGTACCAGAGGCAAAACACCTGTAGGGAACAAAGAGAAGTGTGTCCCTTTTGTAGAGATGGAAAGAAGACAAGGAGCATTAGAAGGAAAGATTTTAATAAACATCCATGGTCAGTTTTCTCTAGTTATCTTGAACCTCACTGAGCAAAGTCCTTGAAGAACCAGTGTACATTTTCAGTGTCCCCAGCTGTCCCAGGACCTGCACAATTCCTTGTCCTACTTTATATTCTGTGTGACATACTGTGCTGCCTGTGACAGCCTCAGCGCTTAGCCCCACACTAGAGTGCTTCTGCTAGCAAGTAGGTTTGGGCTGGGAATCACGTCTCATTGGAGCCTAACATTCCTATTTTTTGTTATTATGAACAAGAAGAAAAAGAAAAAGAGAAAGAAAAATGGGCCTCATCTCACAGCTGCTTCAGGCATGAAAACTGGCTTGAGAGGACAGCTTACCAAGAGAAATCTTGAGGCATAGGGCTCAAAAGGGATCACCACCATCTGTCTGTGGGTAATCACTTGCATGGAATCCTACAGAAGCTGAGGAAAAGTCTGAGAACACATGGAAATCCAGATCTGGGAGGGGCAGCAATGGGTATATAGACAGTGGCTTCCAAGGACATACAGAACCAGCAATCTTGGCTAGGGTAGGATTGAAGAGGTTTAGCCAGGAATTAATTAACATTAGGAGTTTTTGCTTGAGGGAAACTGCCAGCTGTGTGAAAAGTACCAAAGGTTGTAGGTAAGGTAGAGGGAATTTGATCAGGGCCATGTTAAGCACAAGCAAGGGAAAAGTATTCCATCCCTGGGGAAAAGGACAATTGGACTGGAAATTTAGTAAAATTGAGGAGTAACATCTATAGGAAGATGTATGATAGTTGTTGACCAGGAAGACAGTAAAGAAAAGGCATTTGGGTATTTTGGGAGTTTTAGTCAGCCTGACAGATGATGGGGAGATTCTTCATGGTTTCCATGAAGAAGAGATATCAAGCGAGAGATAATTGTCTCTAGTCTGCTCAGATCCTGAACAGGGACAATGTATTAGCCCTGGGAAGGACAGGGGTGACCTGGTTATACTGGGATGGAGAGAGGTGTCTGATTAAGAGCCAGAGAAAGGGAGGAAGCATCCCAGACCCTAGGGATTATATCTTGCAGTGACAGTGCATGTTTGGAAGGAGGCCAGAGAAGAAGAGAAAGGTTGAACTGACAAAAGGGTTCCTGCAAATTGTCTAAGTAATACTGATTCATGGGAAGAAGGTCATACAGTGAGCAGGTGTAGAAAGGCTAAAGAACTTTTCAGGTGGGAAATGGCAGGTGTTTTGGTTGTCTTTGAGATGACCAGTATTTACCTAGACTTTATTAAGTACAGTGCTATCATTTAGCTCATCCATGGGAGTGTGCAGGGCTGGTTTTCTGTTGAGCTCTAGGCGAGGTCTTTAACTGATGTGTTTCTGGCCACATCTGCACAATCGAGAAGGCCATAGAAATAGTGAAATAAGTATTGGCCAAACAATAAAGTCACCAAGACTGTGATGAACACAACCAACAACTAGACTGGCATAGAGGCTGGACATCTGGCACACAGCAGCCCCTGGTAGGGACCCTGTGGCTGTCTTAAGGCAAATGCCAGCACTGAGAGGGGGTCACTTGAGGAAAACTTTCGCAAAGGGAAATCAGTAGCAAAATTATGATCTAGCATTTTATAATTTTACAGTAAAGGTTTTAAAGTCCTTAACTTAGGAGCAAAGTATTTTTTCTATAATTTTGCCTGCTTCCAAAAATGGAAAACTACAAAGTAAGAGAAAATAAAAGAACCAAAATGAGATCAGAGAAGGGAAATGTTCTTGTCATGAGCCACCAAGCCCACTTATCCATGAGCCAGCACTCTCAGCCTGGAATGGTGAGAATGGGGATCTCAAGAGTGAAGACGGCATGCTTCCCAGCAAAAGATCAGACCAAACAGGAACAGAGGTAGAACAGGCTCGACACTGCTAGAGAGTAGTGGAGGACCAGGCAAGTGTGTCTCAGTGAAATCCATCCTGCAGGTCTTAAGAATGGCCACTCACCTAGCATGTTTAACTTGATGGAAGGAGTCCTTGTTTTATTAATATGTATATGATAGAAATAGAAGACCTTGTCCACAAGAGTAAAATATCCTTTTAAAGAAAAACTTGAAGTACTTTCTAAAGGCCACAACTGGTTGCCTGGGCTGTCTGCAGCACTGGCAGGGGAGGGCATTACGAAGGTGCAGAAAGTGTTAGAAGCTCAGAACTGAGAGCGCCTACCTGATTGGAGGCAATCAGCCTGGGGGAGCTGCCTGATTTCAAATGGGCCTGGAAACAGGCTTGGGAGGAATGAGGGTGAGAGAGACTGGGGCTTACCTGATCTGCAGTGCTGAATGAGGTATGGACTGGCCAAAGCTGCGGGAGCTTCAGGGACCAGGTGCTAAGGACAGTGCTGGCTGGTCTCAACTGGGGTAGAGTCCAAGATAGCTTAAGTGTTCTGGAGAGCATCTCCTCTCTCTCCCCAGGTTTTGGCTCCATGTATAACACATGGGGCAAGAAGTAGGGGATGAGCGGAGACCAGCAGGCTTATGTAAAGGCAACATGGCATCGAATTTATTTTGCCTTGGTGCAGGCAAGCAGAGGAAATAAAAACACAGCATATAGAGAGCCAGGAGAAGTGTGCCATGTTAATCAGGATGGCAAAAAAGGGAAGGGACATTATCTGGGAAGATTTTAATAAATATGTGGCAAAAGTTCTCTGGTTGTCTTGTACCTCAAAGCCCTTGAAGGTCTAGTATAAATTTTCAGGTTTCTCTAGATGTTCACAGATGTCCCAGTACCTGAAAATTCCTTATCCTATCTTATCTTTCTTAAACAATCAATGCTTACCCATTCAGCCTTACAAAAAGTTTTTAGATCTTCTCAACTCACATCCTGGGGTTTATGTACATTGATGTACATTTGAGGTATTTATTCCCAACCTGTTTGTAATCTTTATTGTCTTCCAGAGAATATTTATTACTATTAGCCAAATGCTTTCAATTGTGATATTTTCCCAATTCTATATTACATTAATTTATGTTCTTCAATTACAAGCACAAATGCAGATTACTAAAACATTGAAAATATAAAAACATAAAATGAGCCAAAGGGAAATATATTTTTAATGCATTGGTACATTAGTTTCTCAAAATTTTTATGCATATGCTGAAATACTGGCACTTGCAAAGTTGAAACCATGAAGTTCTTAAAAAAATACTTGTCTCATAAATGATATCTAATATGTATTTTTTAAAAATCCATACATTGAAACCTATTTCTCTGATTATTTTGCCAAGGAAACCTAAATTTGCTTCTATGCTTTAGAACAAACCTATTTAATTCTCATGAAACAAGAGCTCAATTTAATATAAAAGTTCATTCTCTTGTTTACAATGTGACATTTTGCAGTTTTTCATACCCTATATTTATTTCTCTAAAACTTTAGTTATGAGAGGCTGGGGAAGTGGCTCAGTAGAATAAGTGCTTCCCTGGCAAGCAGAAGCCTGAGTTCAATCCTCAGTTCCACAAAAGAAAAATAAAATTAAACTTTAGTTATGAAACTATGTACTACAGTGCTCAAGGTGTCATAGATAACTTACAGGGGCACATCAATATATTTTAAATTATTAAAGTAAAAAATATTGCCCATTAGTTATATATATATATATATATGAAACATCATATCATGAAAGGAGTTTTATTTTTAATATTTAAGAAATATATCTGGGAAATTTTTAAGCCATGATCTCTCAGATTTAAGAAGAATTATTAAATTGTCTAGTAACTGACCCAATTCTTGTCTCTATAGAATAAAACAACCTTGCTTTAGTACAGAGAAGGGAGTTCTAATACATATAAAATATTCAGTTTTCAAATACATTCATTGTGTTTAAAAAGTATTATATGACAATTTATATACCAAAAATAATTGGTAAATATAATCTGAATGAGACTAGAGATGTGATATATATTATCAAATAGAAATATTTCATTAATAAGAAATTATGGCTATTTAAAAATATTAAATTTTATGTATATATGCTAATTGTTCATGCAGCTAATCTATTTTAAAACACAAACACTGTTAAATGTACTTTGATCAAACTTTGTAACAAATGGGCTGATTCACTATTTGTTTTGTAAAGAATATTGTAAAAATGTACTATTCCAATCAGTCATAATTACTCAGAATAACTGGAAATTCATAGCCTAGAATATGTAAAGTAATTTTTCTTAAATTAATGATTGATAATTATTTAAATTTTTATAAATTTAGTGTGTATTCCTAAAGTGTTTACTGTTGCAAGATAATTTAGTTGGGTATAAAACTTTTGAATTGTAAACTTCACTTATCGTAGATTAATTTATGTTGTTCTATAACCCACTAAAGAAGTATATTTAGAATTTAAAATTATATATAATTTTAAAAAATTAGTGTTAGTGAAGTGAATATTAAATTTGAATAAAATATTATTGATGGACTAGATACTATAAACTACCTTAATCAAGTACAAATACTCTTCTTTATAATCTATCATGATTAACCTAAAATATGTTAATCCATGGAAATGGTTGACACTTTTGTTATCTTTGTTGACATTTTTTCTAGAGTGTGAACAATTTCCATTAGTTTTTCAATGAGTTTCATGAGCAATCTTGATGTTTTTGTCACCAAGAAAAATCATTTATATTTCTTTTAAGCTGATTCATTATATTTTATTATATTCTAGTTTTGTATTTTGTTTAATATATTTTTGTACTGAATACATTGTATAAAGCATGTGTAGCTAAAAAAAAGTCCTACTAAAATTTGCCTATTGAGTGACACAAATATAGAACACAGCACAAGATTACTTTGTGAGTTATCTAACCACTGTTTTCCTGAGTGGCACAGTCAGCAGTACTTCTAGGAAATGAAGAGAAATGTCCCTTCAAAGGAGACATTGAACATATTCACTGCTGAAAAGGATGCTATGGCCATGATTATTGAAGGAAGAGCAATGTGCTACTCTTTATTTTGATTTATGTAACCAGTTGTCATTCTTTTTAGGTACTAGAGACTTTGTGGTTCTGGCCAAGACTTTGCTGATAAAATTCATCAGGATACATTCATTGGTATTCATTTAAATTACTCATTTTGGTTCCCAAGGGCCAATACTCCAGTTTCATTTTGACTTTCAGGCATCACTGAACCAAAAATAAAAAAGCAAAGTAAAGCCAAAACCAGAGAATCTCATTTCATTTTGAGATTAAATTGGGGAATTTGCAACAGAAATGATCTTGACACAGAAGAATGCTTCCTATTATTGGGGATGATTGTAAAAGCCAAGAACCTTTTCAGGAATTGAGCCTGATGATTCGGTTGATAACAAAGTGAAGAAACTGGGTAAATATCAGGTGATTATTACCTGGTTTGGGGTTTTGCTGCAAACATTTTGCAAAGCTCTAACTGTGATGTATATTAGTCACGCTACTGGAGCAGAAAATCAATAAAACGAGGTTCCAAAAATAAAATATTCTTTTGGAATGTTGCTCTGATCTAATTAGCAATGACTCATTTAAAAGGACTTACCTGTCATTAGGGGGAAAAATGTTTACAATAATCAGTTTCCAGACATTTTCCTGAGCTTGAGAAAGAAGAAAGATTAGAAATTTGATTCAATGATTTTTATTTTAATAATAAATAATGGAGAAATCACATTTGAAATGAAAAACTTAATCATTTTTCATCTGTCTGTGCTGTTCTTTTTCAAAATATAGAGTGGAAAAATACCTCATAAATGAAAGGTTACTGAAGTGGTTGATGCATTGTGTCAACCTCAGGATTGAGAATTTTAGAAGCTCAACTTTGGAATTGAGAAATTTAGAATTAAGTGGCTCATCAAAGGGCCAAGGTCCTTGTGCTGCACACATCCTGAGCTTGTGCAAGAGGAAAACACAGATTCAGCATGAGCAGCTAGCCTGCATATAACATAAGAGAGGGAAAGAGCTTGCTTCCCACACTTTTGCTCTTGTGGCTTTGCTGTCTTCTGCTGCCTTTGACAGTAGACTTGCACCATTGGAACCACATGATTATGGACTGAAACCTTCATAAACTGTGAGCTAAATAAACTTTTCATTCTTTATATTGGGAATAAGGATTTTTCCTCAGCAATGAGAGCAAAGTAACTAGCACAGAATTTGGTATCAGAGAAGTGGGGTGGTTGCTGTAACTGGACCTGCTCCTGTAGTTCAAGAACCTTTGGGAATTGCTGTGGGTAAAGTTTGGAAGGGCTTAGAGATGACACTTGCTTGCAGAAAGAGCTGCATTGGTTGTTGGGCTCCAGATGATGTGTGTTATGGCTTGGTGGAAAGTTGGTCTGTATTTTGCTTATGTCTAGAGACTTTTCCTGACCCTGAGACTAAGAGTAGTGGGCTAATTAATCCAGCAGATGAAATTTCAAGAAAATTGAATATTGAGATTGTGGCTATTGTTTGGGGCCATTAGCCTGATTTATATTGAGAATAAATAGCAGAGAATCCTGCAGGATGGTATAAAATATTGTGCATTTGGCCAGAAAGGAAGATCCAGTGAAGTTATGAACTACAAAGGTTGAGTTGAGGGGATCCCAACTGCTGATTAGCAAGAGGAGAATATAAAGGACAGCCTGAGGGCAATCATGAGAAGCACTAAATCCCTCACTTTGAAGCCTCAAAATCCTAACAGTGAAAGATTGCACTGAAAAGAGACATAGGGCACCTTGTGCCAGAACAGTGGCAGCACAGAAAATTTGATCTCAGAATTGAATCCAGAATTTCAAGAAATCCAAAAATTGACCTCTACAGGAAGAGATAGAAAAGCTTGGCTGCTGCTCTAGCTGGCAGCAGATTTTGGCATCAGCTACTGGGGATGCTTTTAGATGTATGCAGAATGAAAGAGTTGGGGGTAGAAAGCCTTCCAGTCTTATTTTAGGAGAGCAGGGAGAGTAGGCAGTGTGCCTCTCAGAGGCAATATGTGAGACTATGAGGGCAAAGCCAAAGGTACATTAGAGACTCCAGAAGTGTGAAAAGCCAGTAATGTGGATCATCTGAGGAAACCTGCAAGGAGAAAACAAAGCCAGCCCAAGAGAGACGCCGTAGGAGCTGTAGCTACCAGAAGTGCCACAAGGGTGGAGACAAGCAAGCCCTGTAAAGCTCACAATTTTCCAGGTTGCCCCAGATGTGGTTCCATAGGGAACCACAGGACTTAAAATCTGCCCTGGTAGATGTTGGACTTGCTTTGGTCCTGATCCTTTGTATTCCAGTTTCCAGTTTTTGGATTGGGGATGTTCAATTTGTGCCATTGAACACTGGACATGTTTAAATGTCTTCATTTGTGTAATAGGGGCTTGCAACTAAGTGTTAGCTTTATATGCAGGAGACTTGGGACTTGGACTGTGTTTTTAGCAATGGTGAATCTGTTAGTACTTCAGCAACTCTTTAAGATAGACTAAATACTTTTGTATGAAGGGTTTTTCATGAGTCTTTCAAGGCTAAAATGTTGTGCTTCTGATATATGTTGACAGACTTAATGCTGGTTCCTAAAATTTTCAAACCTGTGCTCTAATGTTCAATTTGTGCAATAATAAGAATAAGCATGTCTTTATATGCAGAAATCTGTTTAAATAAGTGATTACCAAGCTGAAAAGGGGTAGATTATAATGGCTGAAACATTACATCAATTTGAGAATTGAGAAATTTAAAAGCTTACCCAAGTGGCTCAGCAAGGCCCAGGGTCCTCACTCCTTAAAATTCCTGACCTTGTACACGAGGAGGGCAGGGAGATGGTGTGAATGCAATGCTCACCAGAGGGCTGGCAGCCTGCATGCCTTACACAAGAGGACGAGAGTCTTTCTCTCCCCACCTCTGGCTCTTGTTGCTCTCACTTTCCTCTATCAAATCGCACAGTTGCTTCTTTGCCTTGGAGCCAGCTGATTATTGACTGAAACCTCTGTGAACTGCGAGATAAATAAACCCTTCCTTCTTTAGTTTTATATATTTTGTCTCAGTGATGACAGAAAAGTAACCAAGACAGTTAATTTATATTTTTGTAATTTACACAAGATAGGTAAGATAATTGCACTACTGATTTCTGTTAATTTATTAAAAGGAACTGTTAATACTTAGTTGTTCGATCAATTTGCATGTCTAGATCTGGTCATTTGAAAAACTACTTTGAAGACAGCAATATATAAAAATATTGCTAATTTCATATCATATTTGAAATTCTATATCATCTTTATTGGTTTTTCTTGCTTTTTACTTTATTATAAGAAAAAATCTTTTGGAATTAAACACTGATTTCAGATCACCTACAAAATATTGTAAAACATTTAAAATTTCTAAGATCTCCAAATAAGGATCATTTTAATAAAATAATTCTTATGTATTATTTTTTAAAAGTAAAATTTCACATTAGAAACAGATTTCCTCCTGGAGTAGGATTACTACATGAAAATAAACTAATTATATATATAATTATGCATGTGGACAGGCATATATACATTCTGGCATTTTATCATTAATGGATGAACTTGATTTAGTTATATACAATGTTTATATCAGACAAATTTTCTTACTTTGCTCCATTTCAGAAAATTATGTTTAACATTTAGAAATTCCATTTGGCTTAGAACTATTTGAAACAGAGAAAAATGTATTCATTAATAATCATTCTCATTAATAAAGAACTAAGGATAAGCACAACAAAAATTTCAGATTAAATGAGTGTTTAATTCTTTTCTCCAAGTAACAGCAGTGTCTCTTATACTTAGCATTATGACTGCTTAAAGCAAAGTGACTAAAATCACATTGGAAAACTGATCATTAAAGAGAAATGAAGCCTGCAATGGTTAATTTTGGTTGTTAGCTTGGCTGGAGTAAGAGATGTTTGGAGAAGAGTTCAGCATAGTGGGAATGTTTCCAGAAGTGGCCCTGTGGTGGGTGGGGGAGCATCTGCTCAGGATGTCAGTTGTGTCACAAGTAAGTTGGGGACCTATATAGACCACAGGCTGCAGAAGGATGAACCAACTCCTCCTGAATGCTTGGTGCTGCTTTAGTGATTGTGCTGAGACAAATTATTCTTTAGGCTTTAAACACTATGGAGTTTCACACCAGTGACTGACGTGTGGGTGGCCAGATCTTTATCCTTAGACTTGGGCTATATCATTGGTCCCTCGTGTTCTAGGCCTTGTTGGTTTTAGATCAAATGGTTGTCTTGTGTTTCTGCCTGCAGGCACCATTGATGAGAAGCTCTGTTCTGTGGTAGTGTGGAATGAGCTAATAAATCCTGTCTTGCAAAAATCAGTACATTCTACTGTTTTTCCCCTTTTGAAGAACTCTGATTAATATAAATATCTATCAATGATTTCTCCTGAGTCAGATGATTGATTTCTTGCTAGAATTAGCAGGTCACTTCTCAAACTGAGGAGAAAATGAAGAGCTCAATATGAATCACTCTTCATACCTGTTATTTTTCTATTTCCTCTTTCTCCTTTTTCCTCTTCTTCAGTCATAAACTTCCTTCCTTCATATACTTCTGTTGGGAAGGATTTTTGTTCTAATTTCTTTTTCTAGGCATTTGGTGCCTAGATTGTTGACCACAGTACAACTCCCACCTGTAGTATCACATTAAGTCTCACATATCTATTCCTATATGTGCTTGTGCATAACTATTGAATTATATTTATATTGAGGAATTTTCACCAGCATGAACCCAATGATAGAAAGAAAGTAAATACCTGAGAATCATGAATCTTAAGCTCTCAAGTAGAGGATTCAGGATATAAAACTAAAAGACAGAGCATAGAAATGAGAGTTAGTGGGGAGTAGGCCATGGGATACAATAAAAATGGTAGGTGAAATAACCAAATTCTGAGTATGGTTCTAATACAACAGATATGGCTTCAAATTTGTGCAGCAAGAGAGTACAAGGACACTAATCAGTTCTTTATAACAAAAATATTTCACTCTCCTGATCATAATTATTCAATTGAACAAATAAGAAAGGAGACCACATTAAAAACAACTTTTGTTCACAATAACAAAAAAGCAAATCTACTATGATAACACATGTGAACTTATAGAAAACTGATCAACTTTATAGCATATGTATATTTAAATATCTCTTGTGCCTGAAACCATTCCATCAGAAGACTTACCTATATTTTTTAATATATTTTTGAGCCAATTGTAAATCACCTTCTGCTAAGATGGAAGAGAATTTTTAGAAACTTATTTTTGAAAGATAGCTTTAGCAGAACTCTAAGCCTGAGAACTGATAAATTAAGAATTTACTATCCAATTTAACTCAACACAATGCAGCGAAGAATGAGAGGATTCATAGGGAGAAGCAGAGAAACTAATACTACTATGAGCAAGGGGAAGAGGAATATATGAAGCATAAATTGTATTAGAGGAAAGGCTACAACATGAACTGATGAAAGAGAAACTATATGAAACATTTGGTTTTTAATTTACATGTGTTATTGGGTTTTATAAAAGTTAGCTTGTAATTTAGTTTAAGCCTATTCAGTTTTTTAAAGAAAGGCAATTGACTAAGAAAGAAAAGATAAACTAATCACAAATGGTAATATATGTATTTGGGAAGGGTGCCAATGTTAAATCCTGACTTATTTAATATTTTAATGAATTAAAAATACAGGAGATTGTGGATCGAATTAAATTGTGGTGATTTTAATCCCTCAGAGACAAGATAAATCTCTGCTTGCAATTAGAGCTTTCCCTTTAGCTTTCTTTTTAATATCTGTGATTTTATTCCAACTGGCTATACCTCATATAGGGGTATATAAGCAAATCTATGTTCCACAATGAAGTCAGGAAGCTGGGATCAGGACTTGTGAAATCCTCAGGAGACTCATTTCCTTACTCTTTGAAAATCTTGAACAAATCAGTTAGCTTCTCAGTGTTAATATTTTCTTATATACATAGGACAAATTGTTATTTTTAGATAAATCTTTTGTTATTATACTGCAACCGATATCTGAATCTAGTTTTTAAAGTAAGTACATGGGGAAAAAATGTTATGTTATTCAGTAAATAATAATTTTCCCCTTTCTTTTCATGTATGTGGTTTAAAATGCTAATTTTCCAGATGGGAAATGCATTTGGAAATAACTTTTTTAAATGTTTAGGTGAAGTGGAATAAATACAAAGACATGTATATTATGCAATTCAAATACTTCTATTTCTGGATCAATACTCTTTCTATCTTATTACTCTAAATTTTATTTCTGCTTCAGCTACTTTTTTCTGAAATTTTGTTTTCTTTTAAGCTCAGATTGAAAAAAATACTGTGGCTTTCTCACCTTATTAAGTGTTAGCATCAATGGAAAAAAGCTTTTATACCAGGGTTCAAATTTGTTTGACTACAGGCTATATTTACTTGATTATTAGTAAATGAAGCTAAAATTACTGTTTATACAAATTTCAGACTTTTCCCCTTAAATCTCAATTTGCTTCTAAGAATATATAATTGTGAATATTGTGTATATTTATCATATTTGCTTAACTTTCCCTAAAAGCAAATCCTTACAGCTATTGAGAATCTTTCCTATTATTAATACACTTATCTGAAAAAATATATTCTATTTTAATTATAGATTTTCCCCATTCATTGCATTTTCCATTCATTCATAGCATTACATCCCATGTATAACATATATCAACTCAGGTAGCAGAAATACTGTGATATGCTGTAACTAATAACTTTTCAAACATCAGGCACTAAGTGAAATTAACATTGCTGTTGTTTAAGACTGATATAATTGACTGTTTTGAAAAGCCATCTTACTATAGAAAATCATACTTATTGATAGCTGAGAAAGCTAATTGATACCTATTGAGTTTTAAAGCCAAAATTATGAGAATAAGTACTAGATTGGAAGATATATTCTGAGCAAGGTTTTTTAATCTGTTTTCTGCCTCTGAAGAAATACACTTACTATTCTGGAATGCATGTGGTTCAGTTATAACAGAAACATGTTTTCATTTGTGGTACAGTGGCAGCAGTGCTAAAGAGAGTGCAGATGACCACTATAAACTCTGAGCAATGGAAACAGGGAGTGTCTAATATCTCTGAGAAATGAACCAAAGCAGCTTGATTTGGGTGATAATGGATGCTTGAAAGAAATGAGTAGCCTGGAATGAGTTTCCCATTTTTGCACCTCTACTATGAAAGGAATGCTAGAGAGCAGTGTACCCTTAGAAGCTCAAGCTCTCATTTGAAACCTGTTGTTTTTATGACATAAGAACTAAAGGAGTGGAGCAAGAGTGGCACAGCTGCTTGAAAGTGCAGGTTTGGGATGCAGAAGAGAAGCAGAAAAGACTAGCCCCACATTGCGTGTGAACTCTAGTCGAATATCTGAGCATTTCCTATCCCATTAAAAAGCAAGCAAATTCAGAGCAGTGTTAAGATGCTGAAATAATTCAACTGCTATTTGCTTTGTCCCATTGTGGTGAGGCAAGATACTACAGTTTTAGCTCAGTTTATTCATTGAATATATTGAAAACCATTTCTGTATTGAAGAACATAATCCAGATATGCACAATCCAATTATCACAATGGCCAAAGCATAATCTAAAATAAAATTGCACAATAGACAAGGAAGGTTTGACTCAGCTCAAGGCCAAAGACACAGGAGAGAACTACAATATAACGTTATAATTATTAGATGAGGAAGCAACTGTGGAATGAAATTCTCCATAAGTCAAGGCAAGCCTTGATCAATGAAGCCTAGAACATGTCAGGATGCAAAAGAAAGAAAACTAATGAATAATTAATTAATTTTTAGAGAAAATGTGACATTAAAAATCCTCTGGGTAAGCTCAATAATTTTAGCAATTAAAATGGAAACATTTATTGACCCCAAAGCTTTTAAAAATTATCAAATCTGAAGAAGACAGAAAAAAGCCTAAAGAAGGAAAAAGCATCTTCAGCAATCTGGGAGGCAATAAAACCTGTGATACAATTGACACTGGTGTGGCAGAGTCAAGGAAGGAGAAATATTGCTCCACTAATATTTCTTACCATCTGAATAAAGAAACATAATATTTCTACTATGGTGTATTTTCATTAGATGTCTCCATTAGGAAGTTTTCATACTTAGAGCCCATAAGCAGTTCATTTATAAAAATATAAATGGTAGCTCTTTGTATTTATTTAACATAGTCTGAGGAATTCATGCCATTCTGCAGGTTAATTACTTGTGGGGAGCAAATTAAAAGACACTTGTTTAAACCATGCCATGACAATGAAAAGTAGGCAGATTTTTGAACAGATGAATTATGCTTCTTCATTCTTCCCCTTAAAAGGCATTAACTTCTAAAATTCTGCTTTTCAATGCTGTGTTTGCCTTACTGTCAATAAAAACCAGTTGGTTTCCTTTTAAAATTCTCACGTTTTAAGCTTGCTCAAGTGCATTTGTGTTTTCCTATCATACAGCAGCTTTGAGATAAGGCAGGTGCTGTGTTACTGATGCTGATCAAGATGAGGGAGACGTCATGAATGTGACTGTGACGAGGCAAAGCAACCCGCTCGAATGTTTCCTGACTTTGATCTTCCGAATTCTATGTTTAGTCCATTCCTAAAATAAGCTGTAGATACTATAACATTTATCTATGAATACCAACATTGTCATAGGCCAACCCATTTCGGTGGCCATCTGTAACCAGGGGGCATACAGATTAAAGATGACTTTTTAAAGAAAAATGCCAGTTCACTGAAAATGAGAGTTGTCATACAGGAATATGTAAGAATTTGACTTAAAGTGAGAATTTTAAGTACACTGATATAATTTCCCACCATATCTAACATTAATCATAATGGGGAAGGTTTCATGTGTTCACAGATTGGAAACTGATGTTCATTACATCAAGTCTCATTTTTAAATGTATTTTTTCCCTCTGCTGCATTTAAAATTTGAGTACATACTTGTTTTTCTTAATACCTACTTAGAGTGCTGATGATTTATTACTTATTAAGTTATTTTTGGAAGTAACTTCCTGGGTGTGCAGGCCAGAAGTTTCAAGTGGCTTCAACTCTTTTTCTCCCAGATGGCACTTCTAAAATGTCAGTACATATTTGGAGCTGTGTTTTGAAGATATATTTTAAGCCCACCAAATCTACCTGATCCTTATCTCTACCTGGCATGATTAATATATGACAATATCAGTCTTCATGGGAATTCAACATCAGCCTGATACTTGATAATTAGAACCCTTCTCCAAATACATTTCTTCCCTCCTGTGAAACAGGAGCAAATCATTTAAACTACATGGAGCACAAGAGTCTTCTTTTTTATAATTTACAATGTTTTTTCATCATTATTAGCATAAAACTTTTATTTATTTATTTTTTAAACATATATTTGGTACAGGGTCTCACTACACAGCTCAGACTTGCAGCGACCCTCCTGTTTCCAGGCTCTGTAGCATTGGGATTATAGGTGCGTGCCAGCACAGATTCTGTGGCCAACTTCAGTGCATGCTTTGTCCACTGAACTATCTCGCCCGCCCCTAGAATAAAATCTAGAATAACGCTCTGCCTTTGAGACCCAGCCTGTTGCTAGTGTGCTCCACCACTCTCCTACCTTCTCATGCTCTCCCTCTGCAATGTGCTTGTCTATCTTAAAACACACGTTTTCTTAATAAGGAGCCTTAACATGGAATCCTGCTAGGTGTAAATGCAAAAAGAAAATAGTAACAAAAGTCCTGTATATTATTAGTTATACTTCAGGAATGAATACAATAGATATACTCTCAGAAAAAGTAAAACTTATCACAAACAGGCCTACAATAAAATAATGGTACAAGGAGAATCTATAAGCAAACATAAAATGATGCAAGAGAGAATTCTGGGATATAAGAAGGCAGAGAAGAAGCTAGAAATATGGGAAAACTTTTTGAATTTTTAAAATTATGTTGGATGATTAAAATTAGAACTACACTTTAACAATGTCTAATATGGCTCTAAGTAAATGTAGAGTAAATAATTCAAAGTATATATAGGAAGGCAAAGGTATAAAAAAATAAAGTTACCATAGTTTACTTAACTAGAAAAATTATATTCATAACAATAAGTTATTTATGTATATTATGCTTATTATAATGTAATAATTAGAACAACCACTATAAAGCCATAGAAACAAATACAGACTATACTATAAGTTTTTTAAAAGTTCTAAAAATTATTCAAGATGTTTTAAGAATGCAGAGGGATGAGCATAAATAAATAACATAGAGTACTTATTAATCAGTAATAAAAATACAAACAAATGGCCTAGATGAGCACATAATTTAAAAAACAAAAGAGAGAGAATAGATTAAATAATAAAAGTTGGTTATATACAATCTATAGGAAACTAACCTTAAATACGAGTATATGGAGAAATTGACAGGAAGACAACAGGAACAGATTTATACTCTAAACAGCAAGCAAAGGAAACTAGGAGTAGATATATTAGCATTAGATAAAGTGCACTGCAGCACAGATAAATGTACCAAGCATTGAGAGTAGATGATAGCATGATGGAAGAGTCACTCCATGAAGAAGTCATAGCGAGCCTTAATGTGTGTACACCAACCAATGTAGCATCAATACACATAAAAAGGAGCCAGCGAGATGGCTCAGTGGAGTAAGCGCTTCCCTGGCAAGCACAAAGGCCTGAGTTCAATTTATATATAAATTTGGCAAGTCTAAAAAATAAATTCAAAATTTCACAAATACATTTATCACAATACGTAGAAAATTTAAGATTTATGTCTTTCTCTTAACTACTGTAAGAACAATTACATAGAAAAACATCAAAGACACAGAAAAAAGCTTACATCAATCACAGTATTAAATTGAAAATTATGGATTATTGCATCAAAGCAAACAGAATGCATGTTACTTTGAGAAGATATCTATAAAGCTAGGCTATATTTTAGGCCATGAGATAGAGGTTATCAAATTTAAAAGACCAACTTTGAATATATTTAAATATAAACATTTGTTTGACTCTCTGGGGAAACCTACCATATTTTTAAATGGTAAGATTGAATATTTTACTTCAAAAATTTTCCCCAACTTATTTAGAAGTGAATGGAAAATAAACAAAATCCAATTAAATGTTTTTTTTTTTTTTAAAAAAAACTTCAGTGCATTTGTCTGAATAGCATTTTAGGAGTAAATTTAATAATGTTTCAAAATATTTATAAAGAATATGAACTTTCAAATGACTTTAGTTGGATTCAATTTTGACATAATAATCTTTTTTGTGACAATTATGGAAACTCAACAATTTTCGGTTTCATATCATGTAATGTTCAGTTTTCTCCAAAAATTATGTATACACTTCAGGAAAAATAAAAACTTGGATAAATATTTTCTAAGAACCATCCTTACAGTGGGTTTTCTGAGACACAAGACATTGTCAAGGGTCCCTGGTATGCGGGCAACTCCATATGTTGAAAGACATCATACTATTTTTTCTTTTTCTCATGCGTATACACACTTATTTCACAGACTATGTAATGGAAATAATTATAACTTATAGGGAAGATATAATTATTAACATGTTTGTTATAGTTATACTATTATGTTTTGAAAATGTATGTAATGGAGTTTCCAGTGTTCAAATATGAAACATACAGTAAAGATCTGACTTCTCTATATTTAGAGAATGTTCAACTAGGAAGTACACCTATGAGTTTAATTATGTTTCAGTGAAATTTCACAAGTAATTATTTTCTCCAAATCTGGATTTATACTGTCCTACCCTTATATTTAGTGTGTATGTGTATTTTTGGAGAAAATATGTAAAAGTATAGGGAAGACATTACATAAAAATTGTCATGACTGTCAAATTTATTGAGTTGGTTGAGTGCAGCTTGGGCTGAACATTTTAGACAAGATGTTTACTAAAACTGAACAGCTTGGACTTAGACCCGGTACTGTCAGATCACTGGTGTGTCAGATGAGATTTCTCTTCATCTGGTGGAAAGGGACTGTTCCAGACCTGAAGATGAGGGTTAAGGAACTGAGATTTGGGGAAAACGTGTAAGAACTTTTTTTAATTTAGAGAGATTCAGAAATACCAAGTGCCATCCAAAGGCAGGCTCACCTGGTGAAAACATATGGAGTGTTGTTTTCCACCCCATTCATCAGATCTGATGCCACACAGACTGTAGTTTTTCTAGTAATCCATTTTTGCTATAGAAAATAAGAGGTTTTTGTTGTTGTTTGTTTGTTTTTGGTTTTTTTGTGAGACAAGGTCTGTCTATATATTTCAGGATGGTCTTGAGCTCAGTCTGTAGCCCAGGCTGGCCTCCAACACACAACTATCCTCCTGCCCCATTATCTTGAGGCCTGGGTTTACAAGCTTGCACCTCCATACTAGGCTAAGATAAACATTTTGAATCAGTTCAAGCCAGTGAGGCAGTCAAGATATTTTTTTTTTTAAATTCCTTTATTTATTACAGTGTCTCGCTACACATCACGGATTCTTTTTTCGCGGGGGTGGGGCGTGAGCTCAGCCGGCCCTGCGGGGAGGGGCTGGCATGGCATGTGGTGCTGGGGCTCGAACCGCGGTCCCTGGGAGGCACTCTAGACCACTGAGCTATCTTGCCAGCCCTCAAGATATTTTAACAATGAGGACTTTCAGAAATGCTGCTGGAAGTGGCAAAAATGCTGTGGCAAATGTACTCAAAGTAGGTGGTTTATTTTGAGGAGCTTAATGGCCATGGGTTGTCTACTGTAATCATTTTTTAGAATTCCAATATTCACTACAGTTTCGGTCATAAACTCTTATGATAAAAGAAATTAATATAACAGATCAAAAGTGTACAAGCATCTATCCTAAATCCACCTGCTACACCCTGATGTAGAACAAATGTGAACCTTCTAAATACCTTATCTCTTGAGTGAAATTTCAATTATCTAGAATTAAGATTCTTCTTGCCCAAGGGATTATACTTGACTTTTACTGACTTTTCTCCTTGTATTGAGAAATTCACTTTAATATTTAATCATCTCTGGAGAATAAAATTCTATTTGTATCACAGGAGTGGTGGACTTAGCTTCAGATGTTGTACTTTATACATAGAAACACACTCACATGCACACACACCCTATATAATTTAGAACCATATCATCTAAAATATCTTCTATTTCTGTTTATAAAAATGTTACTCTATTTACATTCTTGAAAATATAATTTTTTTTAGTTGAAAGTTTAAGAATGATTTAATATGCTGCATTGAACTAATGTGGAAGTAATGTGAAACTGGGATGAGTAGGATAGAATTTAGAGACCATTTTTTTGGTCTGGACTTTCCTGAAAGTTCTTTCAGCCTCTCCAATAGAGAAAAGAAATTTTTCAAAATTATACAATCAAAAACTCAGGATGTTTTTCTAATTTGTCGAAAATTTCAAAAAAGGTAAATATTTGTACCTTCTACTCATCCTATAAATTCACCTTCAGGTAATGTTGTGCCTCTAACCAGACTGCCTGGTTAGTAAAATAAGAGCTGGTAGATCCATTGTTAAGAGTTTTGCTGTGGGGCCGGGAAGATAGAAAAAGGGACTGGGGAGATAGCTCAGTAAAGTAAGTGCCTGCCTGGCAAATTCAAGGACCTGGTTTTGCAAAAAAAAAAAATGAGTTTTGCTGTGTACCCCAAAGACATATATGTTCATTTACAATACTGCTTATCAATTGTGTAGAGACATTAAAATCTAAATGTAAAAGTTATTTGTCCTTCCTGCAAAAGTTACTATTTCCTGCATAATTGAACAACTCAGTTAATAAAGTTTGTCTTCTCTTTTATCTGGCAGAACCAGGGATTGAACTCAGGCCCTTGAGCTTACCAGGGTAGGTCTTCTACTGAGCCATCTCCCCTGCCCCTAGAGATTGTCTTGAAATTCATAAAATATTCTAAGAAAAATGCTTAAAGTATAAATATATGTCACATACTGCATATTTTTTAAAGGCTAAGGCTTAGATGTCCCCTGAAGCATCATGTAGCTACAGGTGGAACATTTTAAAGGAGGCTGAAATGAGTGTGTAGTGCTGGGATTAAGGGTGTGCTTCTTAAGTCAGTGCACTGGTTTGGTCCAGGTCTGAATAGGATGATGGGAAGATCCAGCCTAGATGTCAGTGTTGCCAAAGGCCACATAGCCCGGTGTGGTGGGCTGACGACTGGCGGCCGACACGGACCACTCTGCCGAACTGAATCAGCCTGGTTCTGGATGCAGAAGACCAGAAGACCACCTGCGGATTTCTGCCCACAACATAAAAGGGGGAACTGGCGAAGAGGTGCTTCTGGGGTGTGTTGGACGGACTTGGCTTTCCTGAAATGAACTCAGCTGCTCTCACTGTCAGAGGAGCTCAGGACTTGCTGTTGCTCAGAAGGCCTGTATTACTTTTCTCAGGAGCTCTGGTTCTTACTTTGAATGCCATTTCCTGGCTCCAGTGCAGATCCCCCAGCCTGAAAGCACAGATCTTCCATGCCACAGTCACAAACTTCCCAGTTTCCATCACTAATCTTGGGACCTTCTCGTAGTAGATCCTTGAAACAGGCCTGCATGAGACATTATTGTGTTCTTGGTCTCCAGGTGGACCTCTAGGGGGCACTGTGGTGGGCCCTCCGTCTTCAGCTGGACTGAGGCAGGACACTGACATGGGACTGAGGCCCTTGCCATGGGACCCAGGCCTTCAGCTGGATTCTTTTGGTCTTTAGTATGTGGACCATTTTTTGTGCTACCTGTATGACTTTTCAGGTGGCTATTGTAAATTAATTCTAAAAACATATGCGCCCTGTATTTTTTTTCTTGCAAACCTGGACTGTAGTACCTGGCTACGAGATAAAGGCCAGGCAGAGGCCTGCTGCAGGCTCCTGCTGATGTTTCTTCCCTGTGTTGCTGCCTCCTGCCTCCTGCTTACCATGAACTACTGATCCTCTGCCCTCTGCTGCACCACCCTGCCTTGTAATCAGCCAAGTGTGGACTGAATTCTCTATGAACTGTGAGTCAAAAATAGACCTTTTCCCCTTCAACCTTAGTGTCAAGTATTTCGTCTTAGTGAAGAGAAGAGTAACCAAGACAAATGGCTAAGAATTAACCGCTGAGAAGATAAATGGTAAAGTTTGGTTCGGAAGAAAAGGAAGTGAGAATCTCTAAATAAAAAAGTCCCTATTATTCAAGGAAATAATTAAAGGGGAGAAAACTTTCCAGGCCATATTCAACAACGATAATTAGTTTTCATAAAGCAGAAGGACTGTTAGTGAACATATGAAAACTCTTTTGCAACATTCTTTAAAATGTTCTCTAATTTATTTCTCTTCACTTTCTCTTTGAATTAGAACATTGCTACTCTGGGACGTTACACTTGGCTGTGTGCATTTGACCAAGGGCACCCTGGAAAGCTCACCCATGTGGTCGGAATCCCCAGATGTATGAATCTCCTGCCTACGATGCACTTAACATCTCTGTCCTGCTCCTTGCTTTCATTAACACTAACCCAATTAGGGAAAATTTTTCCTTAATAAAAAAGGACTGGACTTGTTCTACAGCCAGGATTATAAGTGCTGGTGGTGTACTTCAGCATGACTAACAGTTCAAAAAATAGAATTCTCTTTGCAGAGGTGTTAGGAGAATTAATTAATGTTTATGAAGCACATCAGACCATAGGATAAAAAGGTCCTGAAGAATTCTCTCATCGCATGTGGCAGTACTGTGTCATCTGACCCGTGGTGAAGCAAAAGATAAAAATAGGCCGCTCCATACAGGAATCCTACATTATCTCTGCAATGGTGTTGTGCTCTGCTCAGTTACTGGAAAAAGGTATTTACTAAGTGTTTTGGGGAAATATGGATCCTTACAAATTGTGGCTTTTATAACTATCACTGTGACATTTTTTGTCCAACTTCATATTCTTTATTTGATGTACTAAAACACTAGTTCTTCCCCAAATACATATACCAAGGACAAAAATATTTTTCACTTTTCTTCAAAATTTGATTGTAACATGAAAATAATAACAGGTCATATACAATTATAGATAATTAGTAAAATATAAACAGATGACCCAGGAAAATAACAAGGTAGAAAGTATTAATTATTGAATCTTTGTTGTAATGCAGGTATAAAAACTAAGATATGCAAACAGCTATACTCTCTTAATTTACTGATAAGAGACATATGCTACAGTAATGTCTATAAGTATAATATCATATATACACCTTCTATGATACCAAAACATTATGAAAACAGTTTGCAGTGTATTAATTTATCAAATCCATCTTGTCAAGGTACCTTAAAACTGTCTCATTGATATTTGTACTTCAACAAAATAAAAATTAAAAAAACATAAAATAAGCAGATATCCCTAAAAGTGTTAGTTCACCTCACAAAGCCTATATTTCAAAGACTAAAATCAATTTTAAAAAATATATTCTAAAATTGGGAAGTCAACAGTGATTTCTTCACTAGCCATCAGTGAAATGCAAATTAAAACAACACTGAAATATCACTTCACTCCAGAAAGAATGGCTATCATAAAGAAATCAACCAACAAGAAATATTGGAGAGGCTGTGGGGAAAAAGGAACTGTTCTCCACTGCTGGTGGGAATGTAGACTGGTGCAACCATTATGGAAATCAAGGTGGAGACTCCTTAAAAAAAAACTAGGACTGGAAATCCCATTCAAAACAGCTATCACCCTACAGGGAATATTCCCAGAGGATCTTAAAACATCATACCATAGTGATATATGTGTACCTATGTTTATAGCAGCACAGTTTGCTATAGCCAAATTTTGGAAACAACCAAGATACCCATAACCTGAGGAATGGATAAAAA
Organism: Ctenomys sociabilis; assembly: GCA_004027165.1. Lineage (NCBI taxonomy): Eukaryota > Metazoa > Chordata > Mammalia > Rodentia > Ctenomyidae > Ctenomys > Ctenomys sociabilis. The sequence goes on along the minus strand of PVKA01014799.1, from coordinate 26,473 downwards.
GATGTGGTATTTTTACACAATGGAATATTACTAGGCTTAAAAAGAATGATAAACTTGAAGAATTCATATTTAAGTGGATGCCACTTGAACATATACTCATAAGTGAAATAAACCAGATACACATGTGCAATATATAGTCTTCCTACTGGTAGAACTCAAAAGAAGAATTACAAATAGAAAGGTATAACACAATTAAAAGGAAAGCAAGAACTTGAAGACTAGACAATGATAAGAGAGCAGGGCAAAGAGCTAAGGAACATGAGAGAGGCAAAGCCATACAGTTATATGTACAAGATGGTTAAGACAATGATCCTGAGAATCTTCGGAAGATTTTTGAATCTAGCAGTTAATTTGGAAGGATTCACACCCTGACTAACTATATATGCTAATACTTGTGAACTAAGCAACTGCACTAAAGTTGGCAATTCGTAATAGTAGCTTCATGCTTGGAGCATCCGTCGTTCTGGTCTTCTGAATATGTACTGCTTGTCGTGCCAGTTGCTGCTGTGCTGTCTCTCAAGTAGTTTTTTTTTTTTTTGTAAGGAGGATGGTGGTGAATGAAGGCATGACACAGGAAAAGGAGTGTTGTGGGACTGTCCTGCTACAATACTGTATATGTTTGGATTTCTAAACTTATGGGTAAACATATATAATTGTTTATTCTTATTCTAAAAATATATTTTAACTTTTCAATGTTATATTTTGTAGGGACTGAAAGTTTAATATATCAATACTTGATGAAAAACACCTTTTCCAGGTTAAGCCTAAAATGTTTGGTATTCAGACAGTGAGGTTAAGTTCAACAGCCTAGGTTGTATAGTAATAACAATAAGCTTCTCTTCTGGAGTGCTAACAACATAAGTTTGAAGACCAAAAATTAAAGAAAAAGAAGGGCTGCAAGAATAGCCAATATTTTGGTCCTAAGCTTTCAAGGTCAATTAAGACTCAGGGAATATGAGAACCTGTGCTATAACATCATGCAAATCATTTGAGTCCTGAATTTTCTGATCAAGGGAATTATAGGGCCACAAAGGAAAGTGATCAGTGATGTAGAGTGTGCCTAAAGGGAGTCACATGGAGAGAAAACATTCTCTCATGTTTTCACAGAGGGCAAATTAGTCAAGCAATGACCATGACTCATCCACATGGCTGACACAGACAAAGGATCTACAAACTGTGGTACAGGCTCTCAGGATAAATCCTGAGGGATTTGAATGAACTTAACTAGATACAAAAGCTACCATTTTTGTTACACAGGTCTTGCTTTATTTTGTTCTTAGCCATCCAGCAGAAAAGTATAAAAACAAAGTATAAGAAGTAAAGCCATATTAATATGCTGAGCTGTAAAAGACTCAAGTCAACAATTTCTGACTTTGCCAGACATAGAAAACCCAATACTATTATGGACTACTGGACTATTTTACAATATTTTGCTGAATTCACACACCTATAATATCTAAATGATAAAACTAAACAAAAAAGGGGATACAACTGAATGACCATTTTGTATCTGTAGATTCAAAGTTGTTAAGGTAGATACGGCTACATTCTCTCAATTCAGTGAATGGAGGGATCTGTTCTAATAGTGTTTGTAAATAGAATAACATGTCTGCATCTTGTACAACAAATAACCACTAAGAAAACAATATGCAATGCATTAATTTTTGAAACTGTCCTACTAATTTGATTTAAAACTGTTTCATTGTTGTTTGTTTTTCAATAAAATTATGGAAAAACATAAGAAAGAATAACAGTTCTTTCTTGGATAAGATCATTTTGTTCCCTTTTGTATAAAAATCAAATTAGACAAGAGTTAGTGGCAGAACATTAATTGAAACTTAAAATATTCCTGTCTTATAGAAATGTATTTGCTCTAAGCTGTGCTTTCCTTCAAATCACAGCAGTATCTGCTTTGATTGAGGTTTATTTACACAGAGTATTTTGTGAAGATAAAATAATGCCGATGCAGTAATCAGTAGTAATGAGCATTAAAATAGAATTTATCAGAAATTATTATACCGAAGAGAATCTAAGGTATAAATGTAAGATATAATTAAAGCTATTCAACAACACTGTCTAATGTAATTGTCCTCTTTATTTTGTATTTTTTTTTTTAGATATTTTCTGACTATCTAGCCCAAGTTGGCCTCAGACTCATCCTGAGTGCTGGGACCGCAGGTGTGCTCCACTTTACCTGGCTTTCATCTAATTCCCATTCTAACCTGAGAGGTAAGTGCTTCTATTACTAGTTCTTTGAAGATGAAGACACTGAGGCACATTTACATGGGGCATCTCTGCAACGATTCAAGATGAGAAGGGGACAAAGGCAAGGTTTGACTCCAGAGCCCCCAGTCACAGTGTCACAGGCAGTGTTGTCCAGTTCCCTCAGTTACTGGTCTTGGAGTGTTAGAAGGCACAGAAATTTTGTACATGAAAAAATAAAAGAATATATATAAAAACGTATTATTACAAATAGAAATACATTCATTGCTTCTCTTTTTGGTCTCACATTGAAGAAAAAAACTGGACTCCATTAAGCACGTCTGTGGCTTCTTGCCAAATGGGAACTTTGGAGGAACATCAGGACTGTGAGTGCACAGACAAAGGAAGGCTGCTCAGGCTCGTTGCTTGAGCCTGTCCCATCTTGGCCAGACGAAACTGTGTCCTTGACTCTATGTGAGGAACTTGCAGTTGGCATTCTGTTCCTGAGTGTTTGCAGAAGTTGGCTTATCTCTCCGCAAGGAATTCTAGTTTTGGATTCATGACCTTGTCACAAAGACTAAGCCTTGGGCTTCCCTGCGAGCAGATAAACAGATGTGTCTCACCCTCGCCCCAGTTAAATGGTGTGTAAAATAGCACTTAGGCTTGTCACTGTTCCTAGCAGTCTCCACCAGAACTGCATGGCTAAACAGTGTCTGTTGATGCCAGCAGCTGCCGCCAGGGCAGGAAGTTGATAGGATCTTGGATGGTGAGACGTGCTTTCAGATGTCGGGTAGTCAAGGTGCCCACATGAGTGACTTGTGGGAGGATTTAGCCCTGGAGCTTTGTTTTTATGGCAATGACTCACAGGGAAGATCCCACTCATCCCAACTAGCACCCATGAATGACATTAGTAGAGACATCACAGTGACATAAATATTGATTCCCTGAAGCTCTGCTTTGGATCAACGAGTGATTTTTCCAGTTCTTTTTATCAGGTAGTGATGAATTCAGAATTCTTCTGTGAGGACTGAACTGTCGCAGCAATGCCACACCCGTGATCATCAGTAGAGTAGAGTGCTGGACCTCGCTTATTCCTACCATTTTGGTTGTTGGCACAGTATTAGGGAGGGTCACTCACTAACTCTGCTTTTAGCTGGGAAACCTGAAGAGACACTACGCTCCTGCCTGAGAGGCACAAATGGACTCAAAGAGGAGGGATAATCCCTCACCTTGATCCTTTATGTGTTTCTATTAAACGTCCCAACACAAAATAAAGTGCAAGAGGACAATTGAACCACATGATTGATGACAGCAAACCCTTCTCACAGTTCTAAGGCTTTTCCACCATGGACACTTCTCAGGTGTTTGCAGCAACAAGCAAAGCTATAGACTTCCATTTGATATTGCTACATGGTGATAAAACACCAATGACTTTTTTCTATGATTAAAACATTGAGATTCTTAGATTATCTGTTGAGCTACCACAGATGTGTGAACTTCACCAGTAATAGATCACCGCAGAAGTGGAAACACTATAAATAAGTTATTCTTGGCAGTAGAACATAAGTCATGAGTGCTGGCTTTCAAATGATACTAACTACACAGCAATGAAGACTCACCACTTGCGAGTCCTGGATCCATTGTTTGTTACTTTAATTCAAGGGGTTTTAGATCTATCATGTGAACACAATAGCACCCACTCTGGGGAATTATGGTGAAGATCATCTGAAACAGTATAGGAAAGTGTAAACTGAATACTGGTCAAATAATATCCTTTGAGTACAATTAGCACAAGGCATGATTATTTTGTTTTGGTTTAATCATAGATATTGTCATCTTATTTTTGTAAGTTTAAAAATAATGCTTTAAAAAGTCACTGACATGATCTACATTATTTAAAACTTAGGTACAGATATTTATAACACATTATAACTGACATATCACTCCACTTTAATTTTCATACTTAATTTCAATGACATGGCAATTCACACTCATATATATTTCTACTTACACCCCAGTACCACAATAGATATACATAGAAATATTACAGTTATCACTGGATACACTGGATAGTGAAAGCCTTGTTAGCTTGCAGTTTTCATTCACTAGGAAAGAAGAAAAATGTTCTTGAATTACTTGCCTCCTTCCTGATTTCTTTCCTTTTTTTTTTTTTTTTTTTTTTTTTTTTTTTTTTTTTTTGTATTTTTAGGGAAGGCTCTACAGGGTGTTCACAGTCTCATTACTAGATCGGACTCATAGTGATCTGCCTGATAACAGCCTCCCATGAGCTGGGATTACAGGTGCAGGCCACCATGCCCAGACTCAATTGTTCTCTCAGTGTGCCCCAGGGGCAGGGCCTGCACAGCAGGCCCAGGGATTGAACCCCAGTCCCTGTGCCTGCTTGCAGATGCTTTAATCCTGAGCTACTTGGCTGGGCCCCTTCCTGATTTCTTTAACTCCCCTAAATATGTTCAAATGCTTTCAACATGCTACAGTGCACAATAGGTCTTTAGTGACTGGTCTCCGCACAGTAGTACACACTGCCAATCACAGCTCTCCACAATTCTAGAGTTCTAGATACTGTGAGCCATGAGTTACTCTGTTTGGAGAACTTTTCACACAACACTAGCACAAAACATGCTTTTCTTAGTGCCTGTTCGTGGTGCATAACACTGAATTCCTTGTGGAGAACTTGACCATGTACATAATATATCTTGATCACTTCAGTTTTTCATCCCTTGTCTCTTCCCTCCCTTTTCCCTCTACCCACTCTTGTTATTTTTTATGTTTGCACTGCATAATACTTTCATTTTTTGCCTAGAGTTTGAACATATACATATCTTTTCTTTAAATTGTATTGAGAAACAAACAGCAATGAGACAGTTTCAAAACTGATTAGTAGGACAGTTTCAACAATTAATACATGGCACATTATTGTCTTCTTGGTGGTTATTCATAGAAGATGCAGACATGATACCCTGTCCAAACACTATTAGCACAAATCTTTCTTCTCATTGAATTAAGAGAAAGCAGCTGTATATCTATCCTATTTTATACAACATATCTTAATTCATTTTTCATCTCCCGTACATCACCTCCATCTCTGGATCCTTTACTCTTTTTATAAAGATCTACCTCCTTACTTCCTATTATCCCTCTTTAATTTTGCTTTTTATTTATAATTTGAGTTTTGTGTGAGAGGAAACGTGCAACTATTAAGCTTATGTGTTTATTCATTTCATGTAACAATATGTATGTTCTCAAGGTGCATCCTTTTTCCTGCAAATGACTCAAGCTTATCTTTCTTTGTGAGAAAGTGATTCTCCATTGTTTTAAAACCCGCATTTCCTTTATCCATTCACCTGGTGATTGACACTTCATCAGTCTCTGTCACTCCATCCCTCTGACTCTCTTTTGTTCTGAATGAAATAAAAAGTACAATGGAAAATATTTTCTCATCAAGTTACAATATTTTCCCATAAGACTTTAGATAACAGGACATATGCAAATTTACAACCTACACTTACATTGAATTCCACTTTTGAACTTTGTATTTTTTAAAAGTAAAAACTTCCACCCAATAGGCTGGGGATGCCAATAGTTTCCTTTTCCTATGTTGTTTGAAATTCTTTTGAAAAAAAGAAATGAAATGAAAGAATTGAAAAGAATCACATTAACTTTGAAGGGAATGTAATCAAGATTTTACTGTTTTTTTCCTTACATAAACTGTTGCACTGCGAACTGCCAGAGCCTGAAAAGCCTTCCTGCCAAAATGCAGAACAGATGTAGGAGGGCACCTTGGGAACCATGTGCTGCGGACTGCGGCTGAGGAGCTGTTTGTGCCGCTCCCAGGCCTGTCCTCACCTGCTCGCGTGGGAAGCACACCTGTAGACTGCAATTCATCTGCTTGCATGATGGCGGACTCCCTGCGGCCCCAGACAACCGCTTTCTCATTTGAAGTTCTGTCTTATTCCTTCTCTCTTTTTTTGCTGACAGTTGTTTAGGCTGATAGTTGGCTTCCAGCAGAATTTCTGCATTCTCTTTGCTACAGACTGCACTGGTTTAAGAAGAGCTGGACAAAGAAGTGGTTTGCAAGAATGAAGATCAGAAGTGAGGCTGCCATTAGTTTTAAAGGCAACCCTGCTCTGTGGGGTTCCACAGAAAGAAAAGCAGATTCGTGCTTGTCCCATCTCCTGACAGACAACTGTGAATGCAAAGTTTGGAATGGAAGTCTTACACCTGTAGACTCTAGGCATATGTCATTGCCCATCAATTAACAAAGCCACACAGTGTAACTGCATCTAAACAATGTCCTATAGCTAATGATTTTTTGTGATAGGCACTCAATCACATAATCAGATGTCCCAGCATGCCAAGGTCATGTGTATTAAGTTATAACAGTCATGTTGAAGTCTAATATAAATTAGTGTGAACTGTTATGAAATGGAAAATTTGCCAATTTTGATGTTTTATGGGCTAGAGTGAATAGGGGTTAAAAATGACTTCTTAAAAAAGTACGGGCAAAGTTCAGGCATTTCCTCTCTCCTTGTCTTCTCTGACATGAAGAACTTTGAAGCTGCTTTCAGTGGGGTGCGGCAATTAGGGCTATAAGGGTGTTGTGTATCTCTGTGGATGCTCTGCTCCTGGTAGACTCAGACCATGGTGTGTACTTCACTTAAACAACTGTGGATCTTCACTACAAAGGATTCTCAGGATGAAAAAGAACACAGTGATGAGAAATGTGTGTTTCTATCTGACTGGCCCTGGAATTACAGCATCTCAGTGGAAACAACTGAATGCTTGGTATTTACAGTCTGCAAGCACGATGCTGGCCTTACTTTGGTATCACTGATGTATCTTCATGTTCCTTAGGACTGTGGCACTTTGCAAGGGAGAAGGCAAGATGCCTTGCAAGTGATTTAAATTTTGTTATGGTTCATGTTTAGAAAAAAGATTGATGGAAGGTCACAGGTTAGGGACAAGACCAGAGATTTGCACACAATAAAGGTCATGTTGACAGTGTCTTTTTAAAAATCACATAGATATTTTTCTCAGCAAAGATACTTTAGGAAGTAACTGAGGCATTGGTACTTTTGACTTGGATGGGAGCTACTCATCTCAGTTAAGCTTGGATTTAGAACTTTACCATTTAAAGATAAATATTGGAGGTAATCCCTCATCAAATAAGGTAATACTAATATGAGTCCATGGATTAATCTCAGAGACAAGGCCTGATTACCAGGAAGTGTCAGTCTTTTCAAAACATGAGGAATATCCAGAATTATTATCCATATCACTACGATAATACCAAGTACTCTATACCAGAGATCAGCAAGCTTTTTATTTTCCATAAAAGGACAGAAAGCCAATATTTAAGGCTTTAGGTGACATGCAATATCTAGGATACCTCCACAGTTCATCTCTGTTGCTGTAGTATGGAAGTAGCCACTGCTAATATATAGAAATAGATAAATTACAAAATATTCATTTATAAATATAGATGATCCACAACATTTGCCATGTCGGCTATCATCATTTGTTACTCCCTGGTCTGGTCTAGGCTCCTGCCTTCAATGAGGTAGAGATCTATGGAGAAGGCATAGAAGCATGTATAGAGATGGTTAAAATGATTACATAAGGAAAGAAATAAATCTAAGTGAAAAAATAATAAGGTGTTCAAAAGTTTGGAGAAGCAAGCAATACTTTAGAATAATAATTATATTTTATATGGGGCCATTGGATAGGATCAGTGGTGTAGGTTTAAATTGTGTTACACAAAGTGTGCCATCATAATAGCTTTTTGCTCTGGTAAGCAGTTCTTCTCTCCTGGTTTGGTCTTACCACCACAGAAAGATACATTTGTCTTTCAAAGAGGTAGGAGAAGAATGGATAGATGAAATGTAAAACTAATTAAAGATGTCTGATATTCAAGTTGACAGTTAAGTAGTCTTAAAATACCTTAAATGAAGATGCTGAATTTTCCATCTTATCTATTTTATCCATCCTTTATAAGTCTGCGTTATATATAAATATATATGTATATATATTTATTTATTTATATATTTATATATAATCTTCTTAGAAATATTTTGGATTTCTTCTGCTTTCATTACCAGCAAACATGGAAGTCTTTTCAAACCGAAAAAAAAAAAAATCAAACTCGTAACTCCAAGCAAATATTGTGGCCAGGTACATTTATTTTTTGATAAAAATGAATGTCAATTTAATTGCAAATGAGGTACTCTCCTTAGACTTCCGGCAAATTGCAATCCCAGCCCTCAGTGCTAACAGTTTGGGTTTCTTTTTTTTGTGTGTGTGCTGGGTTTTCCTGACCTGGTTTAGAAAGTAATGTCCTGAGTTTCACCCAGATACATTTAAACAGGCATCTTGTGCAGATGTTTTTACAGAGATGTGAATGAAAATGAACTGAGGATGTCTCAGAGCAGCTGTAGCCCCTTGTCAAGAGCAACCAAAGATAGCAGAGATGCTATGTGAAAGTGGACGCCTTGGCCATCTTCCTTCTCTAGGAGCTAAGTCCACTACTGATGGAAAGAATGCTTTTCCTTAACGTGATCAAGATGTGTCTCTCAGCGTCAAAGTTGAAGTACATTAGTGGTGAGATTAAAACCTACCTTCTGCCCATCTCTATTTAACCTGAGCACAAAAGATAAAAAAGATTTTAGACTCTGGTGAGCTGATTCATTCTCATTCTCTCTCTCTCTCCATGAACACTGAATTTATCATTTAAATGTTAAAAAGGGAAACCAGATGCTATAGTTATTAACTTTTGGAATCAACTATAATATTCCTATTAAATGCTTCCATCCAGGTACTGGCAATTATTTGCTTGATCTAAAGGTGCAGAAAATGCAGGCACACAGGGTTTCTGAAAGTCCAGTTTAATAAGACAGGTGGGCAACTAATAATGTGGAAAATTACCTGCAGATTGAGGATATTGGGAATGACTAATGGCCAAAACCAAGCGAGTAAATTAGTTGCAAAATGATACCATTTGCAGTAGTTGTATGAACGGGGGACAGAAAAGCACAGTGGCATGTGGCAGGGATTGGAGCAGAGCATAGTGCGAATGTGGTCCAGACCCAGAAAACCCTGCCATCAGTGTACACCCACCCCCATGGCTGCCTCAGGCTTTATTTATTTTTGCTCATTTGGCATAATCAGTGCCATGAGTGTAAGGTTTAATAGTGCAGGCCCTGGAGTCTACTTAGCTTTGTGTGTCTAACTCAAAGTCAATACCAAGGTCAAAACTTCATTTATAAAACTTGAGTTTTCCTTTAAAAACTCAGTGGAATTTAGACAATATGATCCAACCAAAATTTGCAAACAGGACAAAGTGGAGCTTTGGAAGTTTATTTTTTTCTTAATTGACAATGTGGTATCATTTTTCTCTTAGTCAAGGTTGCTGAGCAAATATATTTTAAAAAAGAAACAACTATAAAGAAGCATTTTGGAATGGCAGGTGGCGTGGAAGCAGATAGACTCTTATACTTGATAGATTCATTTTATGTAGCAGTTTTTTCTCTTTGCTCAAGTAAGTATAAATAAGTTGTTGGTGTGCCTTGTGGTCCAAAATGCCTCAAAAGACATGAGTTATTTTATTGATACTAGATCTATTTTGAGGAACTTCACAGAGATCTGTCCTTTCCCTATCCAAGTGTATAACACTAGAATTTCAAAGCTGTTGGCAAGTGACTTTTCAGTCAATTGTCTAAACTTGCATTGGTGATAGATAATAGATGCTACTTTCTTCAATAAAATTTTATTATTATTTATTTTTACAAACTCTCTGAGTTGTATTTTATAGCCTTAATATTCATTCTATACAATAACTATGTAGATAAAGACATAAGAACTGGCCAGGGAGATGGCTCAGTGGAATAAGTGCTTCCCTGGCAAGCGCAAGGGCCTGAGTTCAATCCCCAGTTCTGCCAAAAAAAAAAAAAAAAAAGCTATGGGCTGGCAAGATAGCTCAGTGGTCTAAAGCGCCTCTCAGGGACTGCGGTTCGACCTCCAGCACCACATGCCATGCCAGCCCCTCCCCCCAGGGAGGGCTGAGCTGACCTCCCCTCCCCACAAAAAAAGAATCCGTGATGTGTAAAGAGACACTGTAATACATAAATAAATTAAAAAAAAAAGAACTACATAATATTTTCTCTCGTGATTATTTAGTAAAAATATCATACTCAGTTTAGTGGAAGATGCTATGAACTACAAAGCAAGATGTGTGCCACCAAACACTCATGTAACTAGCATGTTCAATTACATAATGTGCTACAACACAATATATTCCCTTAGGTCACATGGTAGGAGGAACTTGAGCTGTTCCTCCATAAGTAAAGTGAAGTCATTAAGCATATAGTTACCTTCCTTATATCCTCACTGCCAAAGAAAAGCATATTTTATGCTGTCAAGTATGTAAGATTTATTTGCATTCAGACCATAGAACATATTTTACACATACATTCTGGCTACCTACTGCAACTCACTTGTTTAGATTTTTGGAGTCAGATTTACTAGGAGACACTATACCTCGCCAGGTTGACACTCATCTGATAAAAGTGTTCACAAATTTCTGACTGTTTTAATGATCAAATCATTCATGGGCTTCCGTAAAATGGAGGGAAAGATCTCAACCCATAACGCTAAACATCAGAGGTCAACAATCTTCACCTTTTCTTTCTGCCATGATTATCAGTGCAGAAGAACAAGGAAAGAGAGCTGTTTTGCGTAAATCTATCGTATGACATTTTAATGATTGCACAGTGAGGCAAAGTACTAGACAACAGAAGCTGAAAGGACAAGAAAATTCTAGGTCTGTTGCAGATGAGCTCAGGATTGGGGGCCAGTCCAACCACTGGAATGACATCAGGATCAAAATTTTATTAACTGTTATCTAATAGAATATAATGAATTCAAAATCCACTTACTAGTCTATTTATTTGCTGTGAAATCAATATTTTTTCAGTCATTGTATGCATTATCCAGATTAGAAAAATGAAAAATAAGTCACAGCTTTAAAAGCTGTTAATTTACTGAAGGATTTTGCCATTATCTAATTTATCATAATTTTCTCTTTCAGTAGTAAATTCATAATCTTTTGTCCAAAATACTTGCTGCACTATCATTTTCTTTTGATAGTTATACATTCTTAAAACCATTCTTATCTACATATTTTTATGTAGTTTGCTCATGTGCTGTCTTCTGCATTTGAAGCTTTATTTCCATTTCTGTTGTGATTTTTGTATTTATTATTCTTGGATGTCATGAAATTTCTTCCATCATTATTTATACATTTTAACAATCTCAAAAGGATGGGCATTTTCAGAACTTATTTTCAGTGGTATGACTTTTTTACTCAAAATTCCTTGTTTACAAATGACATTCATATCAATAACTGTTCACGTGTAGTGGAATCTGTCTTTCAGGAAGTATGCTTTTATCAATTTTTCTCTGTACCTGATTGAAGGTGAAGATGATTTTAAAGAAATAGATGGATGGATAGATAGATAGATAAATAGATAACAGATAGATAGAAGACAGACATTTGATTCTACCTCCACTTACACCATTCTCTTAGCAGCGTCTATATTTTGATCTGCTCTGTCATTTTTACAGAATGGTGTTTGCCACACCAAGTGACTCCTTGCTACCTGAAAATGCTTGGTATAAACATGTTCATTTTTTATTATTCCCCTAAGTCCATGAGTGAGACAGGGTTAGGAGACAACAGGGTCAGAAATTGTCTTTTGCCCTTCTAATTTGGGTTACCATTTATGCCAAATGGGTTTCAGTAGAGTATAATCATGGACATGGACCTACAGGTGGGACTTAGGGAAACATTCCCATTTTTCACAGATTATTGCATTTTATTATTGTTTCTTCAGAGGGGAGGATAATAAACTAACAGATTATTTCATGATAAGTAATGGATTTTAGTCAGATTAATGGGTTTTATTTGCCTTGAAGAATTAAGGATTCCTCAAGGAAAATTCTTGGTTCAATTACAAGTGACCTAGCTTGCTGACACGAGGTATCTGCAGAATGACAGAAAAGAGGAAAGAGACACAAATCAGAAGTTGTGTAAGTTGTGCACTAATGCAATACAACCTCCAAGGAAAAATGTGATAGATGAGGAGCACAAAGGATTTTGAAAACAACATCTACTCTCAGCAATTTATCATTTATTACTTAAGCAAAATTTTGTCAGTGCTTGACACTGTGGGACAGTTGCGGAGAGACCCCAGACTGAGGAGACCACACAAACACACACACACACACACACAAACACACATACCCACACATACCATCAGCATGACCATGACCATCACCATGACCATGACCGTCATCACCACCACCAACACTAGATATGAACATAAATTGAGAGGCACAAGACAAGAAAAGGAGCTTGGACTCTGACTCAGTGAGCTCTGTGCCTGTGCAGAAGAAGCAAGAGCCTAGGTTCTCTTAGCTCCTTAATTAGTAATGAAAAGTGAGAAAGAAAGAATAGAAAGGTGAATAACACTTGTCATGGGCAACCTCACAACAAAGCATGAAACCAGACTGCTAAACAAAGTAGCATAGATGACAAAGTTACAGTGGATGTGGTCCAGGCCACAGAGAGCACTTCCTCACAAGTATTATTTAAACTTATTTGTTTATAGTGTGTTAAAAGAAAGCACATACTTTATCAGATATAAAAGTTATATTTTCTGTTATATAGGTCTTGCTTCATCTTAGTCTTAACTATTCAACAGAAAAGTATAAAATTGAAGTATAAAAAGTAAAGCCATATTATATTAATGTGCTGAGCTGCAAAATGTTCTACTCAACAACTTCTGACATTGCCAGTCCTATGGAAAAACCACTGCTAATATGGACTATTGGATTATATTGGAATATTTTGCTGAAGTCATGCATCTACAATATTTGAATGACAATAGAATACCCTTCTCTGACAAAGCTAAAAAAAGAAGAGAATACAAATGAAGTACCATTTTGTATCTGTAGATTCAAAATAGTTAGGTTAGATATACAACTACTTTCTCTTAATTCATTAAATAAAAAGATTTGTTCTAATAGTGTTTTTGGACAGTATATCATGTTTGCATCTTATACTGTAAATAACCATTAAGACAACAATATGCAATGTATTAATTATTGAAACTATCCTACTAATCAGTTTTGAAACTGTCTCATTGCTATTTGTTTCTCAATAAAAGTATTAAAAAAAGAAAGCACAGAAACTTAATTGAGCTTTGTTAGAATGATTTTTTTAATTATCCATAGACCAAACACAGCTTAGTTTATGTAACCTTAGGACCCACTGCTTCCACACACTTCCTCACCTACTTGCTGCTAGAGAAACCCAAGTCCCTGGTTCCTTCACACTAGTAATACATTTTAAAAATATCATGTTTAATGGTGCACAATAGAAGTCTCAGTTGTGATAAGCTCACTCATAGGGAAAAAAGTAACTATCAGTCAAAATAGAAAGGGCCAGATACTTGCTGTTCTGGAGCAGAGCAGGAAATCTGGATGGAGGGCTGCAGCAAGTCCTGTGCATGCTGGGAAGGTGTTTGTCTTTCATTTATGCTGAGGATTTTCTCTTATTTCCATAGACTGACAGAACATTGACGTTATTACTGTCTTGTGGATATCTCCGCATGTTACATTGTGCTGTGGCTGTTTCTTTGTGTTGTTACTGTTTTTATATGCTTTTCCTTTGGGGATAATTTTAGATTTCCAAAAAAATGAATAAGAGTAGAATAAACTTCCATAAAACCCTCATTTAGTCTCTCATGATATTGATATCTGATATCACCATGGCCAATTTCTTCAAAAATCAGGACAACATTATATTTGTGTAAACTTCAGACTCTATTTGAATTGGACCAGTTCTTTCACTGATGACTTAAATTCTGTTTAAACATGCAGTCAAGAATGCTACATTGCATGAGCTATTAGGGCTCTTTGAAGAATTCTAACACGAACCTGTTCTCATGATTTCCTTGCTAGTAACAAACTCAGTGGTTTAAGGCGTAAATCTCAGCTATTTTGGAGAATTTCCTTCAATTTGGATTTGTCTGAAGTTTTCCTGGGTAGACTGCAGTTACAGATTTTGCAGAAGAATAAGGACAGAGGTGAAGTGCCATTTTTATATGGAAATACTAAGTTTTTCTTACATTTTAGGGGTGTTGCTTTATTTTAAAATCTACATTACTTTAAAAATTAATGTATCTTTTGCTAGACTACTCAAAATCTCTTTAAGATGAAGAAGTACGTCTTCCTAACACTGGATCTTTTCAGGCTGATTAATAACATATTTTCTACACAGTATCTCATTAATACACATTGATTTAATAGCTTTAAAAATTCATAAATACTCATAATAATCTGTTTGAGAAAATGATTAGGGACTAAATTATTTATTTTGTACTTGGAACGGGGTGTGCAGGGTCTCACTGCGTAGATCAAACTCCTGTTTACAGCCTCCGAAATTCTTGGATTATAGGCTTGCGCCATCATGCCCAGTCTCAGTAGCGTCTCACCCAGTTCCACCAAAATAAAAATAATAAATAAATAAATCTCACGTCTCAGCTTGCCTTGGGGGTGGGGCCTGCACAGCAGACCTGGGGATCAAACTTCCGGCCCTTGCGTCTGACTAAGCAGCCGGTTTAATCCGCTGAGGTATTTGGCTGGTCCTAGGGACTAAATTATTTTAAATAAGGTCAAGAAAAATGAGGTTCAATCCAAGACATTGGTAATTTAGTCCAATTAGCACAAGAAAACAAGTTTTTGAGACTTTGATATTGGCGAGGTCCGCAACCCAATTTCTTCTATCGAGAAAGGTGCGCTTTCTTCCTTACTTCCTGAGTCTGCTCTAGGAAAGAAACAGACCCTTTTGCTTTTCAAGAACCTGTCAAAGACTCAGAGAAGCAAATTCTCAGGACAGTTTTTAGGCTTACAAAACCCAGGATGTTAGCTGATGTGGTGTACATCCAACTAACACCGACTTCACGGTGTAACAGTGTGTGGGAGATTTAACATTTCTCCTGGTCCAGAAGGAGCGGATATTTATTACCCAGGAGCCTGTAACTTCTGCTCATCCTACACTGTAGTTTCATCTACCTCATATTCTCTATCTGAGCTCAGGATTTAAAATGAAGACATGCTTGGTTTCCCAAGGGATTCAGAATTTGGGGTTTTCAAATTGACAGTTTTAATCCTTAGCAGACATTCTTTTCTGCCAGCCAGATTTTATATACAGATATGATCTTAACCCATCTTGCATGAACTATAAGACTAAAGTACAGGTTACTCACTCAAGAAGCAGACACATGGACAAAGAAATTAATCATGAATGTGCATTTCTTGAAACACTTGCTGCAACTCCCTGACGTCCTATAACTTTCCTTGACATCAATGAAAATTATTAGTTTTGTTCTCCACTGTCATGTATCATGGTTATCTCTAATTGAAATGGAGGTGTTCCGAATAGCACAATCAGTTAAGACTCTTGCCAAGTGCCTCATTTGGATAATTTATAGTAGGATTCAAAGCTGATGAGTTCAGAGCCCATGAGTCCCCGGAGTCCTTAATCTTTGATCATATTTTGTGGTGGGACAATGCTTGATGACAGTGGAGTTTGAAGATAACTGCTCCTAACATTTGCTCCCTGCAAATGTATTTGTCAAATACCAATGTTCCCAGCAAAGTGATGCGAGATGGGGATTACCTATCACTGGAAATGAACCACAAGGAGTATCTTAATTTGAAGAAAGTACGGGCTTGATACATTTTAATAAATTCCGGATATTGAATAAAATGTGCCGCAGCTCTCAACTTTAAATGACTTTTTTTTCATCAGTCAAGTGAAAAGTAGGAAACTGGCTAAGAAAGAAATGAAGGAATTAACATCTTTAGATAAGATTCTGCGGAGAAGTGGCTATAAAAATGGAAAAAAGGAACAAGAAAAAGAAAACCATTCTGGATAATGCAGAGGCAATTTCAAACTACAGCTTCTGGTGTTAGGCAGGGTCCTTGAAGTGAGGTCGCTGAGCCCAACAGATTTTGTAATATGATCCAGTAGGAAAAACTCATAAGTTGATTTTTTATCTTACCTTTTACAACTTTCTATTTTTAACATTGACTTTATAATATATCTCATGGATTAAAGCAAGGATTGTCTAACTTTAGACATACATATTTACATTTTTTATGTATGTACACATATATAAATGTATTTGTAAATGCACATATGTATGCATGTATAGTTTTTTAAATGTAAATGGTTTTATGATAAGAACACTGTTAGACTATCTGCATAATATGTGATGATATATGGCTGTTCTTTGTAATAAGAAAAGCAAAACACTTTCTAAGTATTTGTGTTTTTTTATCTTGGAGATTTTATCAACTATTGATAAACCAGGAAAAAATTATTCTGTATATTTAGCCCATATTGCTTCTAGTACTGAGGAAAATATAGTTACTAAACTGAAAAGTAGTGCTTTCATTATTTTTTATATTCTTTATTTAGATGAACACCTAAGAATAACTGTTCTGATTCTATTGTTTTTCTTTGATTCTAAACCTTGCTTTTTCTATTCATTAGATAATTTTATCAACAATTTTATGAACAGAAATGGTTTTGACATACTTAGCTCTTTTATAATTAAACATTTATACATGTAATCATTGGTACTGTTCTTTCAGTCTTCTTGAGTTATATTGATTAAAATGTTTGGTAATTCTGAGGGTTTAGATATAGGTATAATACTTTATGTCTCTTGAGTTAGGTTGACTATAATGTGTTGCTACTCTACAAGTTTGGATCTAGATATAGCACTGGTTATAGAATTCTATGTCTCTACTAATATTAGCTAATGTGCTATCTATTGATTCATTTAACCATTATTTCTGAGAATCTAATACATTACAATTTGATTGTTTACTTATACTGGGTGCAAACTAATACAGAAGAATTTTGCTTTTTATCTTATCAACTATGATAAGAACTAAAAATGAAGATATGAAAACTAGAATGTTGATTTAATTTATAGGGCAAAGTGATTTTCTAAAGGAAAGCCATCCTTAAACTAAAATGAAGATAATAATGCACAAAATAATGAAACAAAATGGTTACATCAGTCAGTTTCCCATTATTGCACATGGTACCAGCCAGCCAAAAGTGTACAGGTAAGTTTATTGGGCTCAGATTTCCAGGGTATTCATTCTATGTTCCAGTGACTGATCATGGAAGGATGAATAGAACAAATTTGCTTAGATTTAAGGCCAGGGAGCAGAATATGAAATGATAACAAAAAAGGAATGAGTAAAGGAACAGGTATAGACCCTAAGTCGACATATCCATGACCCACGCCAGTCTCCCCGACACCTCAGTGTGTCCTACCAATCCCCAAGCATATCACAAACCAAGCTGACCAACTGTGCCCTACTTTGTACAATGGCAATGAATACAATTATCTTTTTATTGACTTGTGTTTTAAGCATTCTCCTAAGTATTACATGTGTTTCAACCCACAGTGATTAAGGTCAGTCTGGATTTCACATCAATACTATCTCAAAAAGACAAAAACAAATAAACAAACAACAATACCTGATAGAACTATACATGAGTTGAAATGGAGATAGCATAAGAGGGTGTGAAACCAATGTAGGAAAAAGACTAAAAACTACCATTACAAGGTAAGAGTTGAATTTATTCTATGAGGTGACAGTAATTCTTTCAAATAATTTGAGTACACATGCCATATGGATATGTTTGTATGGAAGGAATCTGGTATTCAAAATATTTTTGATTTCTGCATAGGCAATGTATTGCCAGAACCCTAAAGTGTGTTTGAAACAGGAGTCCTGGACACAGATTTGGTCTGTTGAAATACAGTAATGATTAGGCCATTTAAAAAATTATATATTTATAATTTTTATGAGACTTACAATCAATTAAGTCTATAATATACATAGGAAGGATGAAGAAAATGAAGCTGTCAAAGGAAACTTTAGCTTCTCTTTGCTTAAGTGGAAATATAATGAGGACAATGGAAAATATAGTACTAAACCATATTGATCAGCTATGATCCTTATTTTAATTGTATATATAATGGCAATATTTATAGATTTCTAGTAGAATCTTTTTTAAAAGGATTCATTTATTCATGATCTTTCAATATGTGTTTGAGTCAAATTTTCTTTTGAGCACCAGGGATTTCTTTATAAATTATGGCTCTCCTACAGGAGACAGAAAATTAAGTTTTACACCACAGGATTAGGTAGGTGTCCACAGGGGAATTGCTATTGAAGAAGGAGGAAACCAATCTCAGAGGAAGGGATGAACAAGGTCTAAAGGAGTAGAGTCAGGAAGATAGATGTGGAGTGTGGAAATGGAAGTGTGAAATGGGAAAAGAAAAAGAACTCACAAAGCCCTGAAAATTACGAGATGTATATTGTGTTTGAAGCGATGTGTGAGACAGATTGGATGGAAGATAAGTGAAGTGGTAAGACTAAGATCAGATGAAAGTAAGGGGCTAGTAGGCTACATTCACAGCAGGGTTTCAAGGTATATCTTAAATTTAAATTGTGTCTTTATAGAGTGTGCTATAAAATTATCTTATGGAATGTAAAATAGGAGTCAACATAGCAATCATACTGTATAATAATGGAAATCAAAATTAAAGATATAGATGTAGAAATAAATAGAGATACATTGTAGAACTCTAATAGGTAAAGCAATCTCATATTGAGATTGAAAGTTGTTGGGGTCTGAACAAATCATGTGGTTATTGGCAGACATTGGCTTGTATAATAGTGTCATTATTTATTGTGATGGAAACCCAAAAACAGAAAAGAAGCTAGTGCTTTTCATTGAAACCAAGTAGAGATCAAAGTATTCATACACTTATATGTGCATAATCGGACTTCAGAAGAGACAAAAATAAAGACAATAAGTGAATCAATGGGGGATAAATTGAGATTATCCAGCTAGTTATTTAAAGTATGAGGGGAAGAAGAAAGTAAATGTAGAATATGACACTGAAAGTATAAACTGATGAGTATAAAATGAGTTATAATGAGAGGTAAGAGTGACAGAGATGGTGCAAAGGAATAAATAAATTATTTATTTATTTGAAACGTCGATGCTATGGGGGAAATATAAACTTGTCAAATGTATTAGTATAAACGACCCGTGTGCAGCTGAAAAAAAATGTGTATTCAGCTGCAGTTGGGTAGAACACTCTGTATATGTCCACCGGGTCCATTTGTTCCAAGCTCTGCTTCAGTTCTGCTACTTTCTTGCTAATTTTTTGTATGGTTGACCTATCTTTTTGAGATAGGGTGTGTTAAGATCTCCTGTTAAAACTGTGTTCTTAGACATTAAGTTTTTCATGTCCCTTAAGATTTGTCTTACATAGTTGGACGCTCCTGTGTTTGGTGCATAGATATTTATGAGTGTTACTTCTTGCTCTTGAATGTTTCCCCTGACCAATATATAGTGGCCTTCTTTGTGTCGTTTGATCATTCTTGGTTTGAAGTTGAGACTGAGAACAGAATTGCTATTCCTGCTCTTTTCTGAGGTGCTGGGGCATGTAGTATTGTTTTCCATCCTTTGACTTTGAGCCTATGAATGTCCATTTGTGTTATGTGTGTTTCTTGTATACAGCATATTGTTGGATTTTGTTTCCTAATCCACTGTGCCAGTCTATTTCTCTTAATTGGAGAATTGAGTCCGTTTACATTTATGGTTATAATTGAAATGTGCTGACTTATGTTTGTCATGATATTTAGCTCATATTGTTTACTCCTTTGTAACCTGTGTTTAATTGACTGTCCTGTTTAGTGGGTTCCTTCCATTCTCTTTCATGGAGTTCTGGTCGTTGTGGTCTCTCTCTAGAACCTCTTTCAGCAGCTTGTGAAGGGATGGCTTTGTCATCATGAAATTCTTTAGTAGTTCTTTGTTGTGGAAGTATTTCACTTCTCCATCAAACTTGAAAGAGAGTTTTGCAGGGTATAGTAGTCTGGGCTGGAATTTGTTTTCGTGTAGGACTTGAAGAACTCTGCTCCATGCTCTCCTTGCCTTCATTGTTTGTGTAGAGAAGTCAGCTGTAATTCTGATGGGTTTTCCTTTGAATGTGAGCTCCTTCTTCTCTCT
>PVKA01014798.1:0-51525 GCA_004027165.1 Ctenomys sociabilis | reverse complement strand
GGTCATCCACTAGGTAAATAATTATTGAATTTTTGATATAATTCAGCTATAAAAAACCTATAAATATAATATCATGTATGCACCTTGTACAATACCAAAACGTTATGAAAACAGTTTGCAATGTATTAATTCATCAACTCTGTATGGTTAAGGTGTTTTGAAACTGTCTGATTGACATTTGTATTTTAATAAAATAAAAATAAATGGAAAATAAAATAAAATAAAATAAAGAAAGGTGTTCAGACACACGGTATGAAAGGAAGGTGGCTTGCAAATGAGCAGGGGAATCGGGCCAGGCTCGGACATCGACATTCTTCAGGGTTCATTTGTTGATGATAAGCCTTTGTTGCACTGGCCCTGTGTGTAGTAGGTAAGAGGTATGCAAAGGAAATTAAATGGACATGGTCCCAATCTTTGTAGAATTTACAGCATTAGTCCATGTCAGAGTGCAAAAGACTTTCTTTTTGGTCTCAAGGAAGCTCATATTATCCCAATGAAACACAGAAATCACTAGATCAAATTCTAGCTTCATTCAAAGAAATTTAGAACTGCTGGTTGTTGGTGTTTCGTCCATAAAGATGTTTCTGAAAATTAGTCCATTCTTTGGAAGTGCACATGTACCCCCATTGCCTTGTTTTACTTTGACTAAAGCAAAATAACAGCACAAATTTTCTTGTGGATTCTGCCATGACCAAGGTCTATGAAGCTCCCTGTGGCTTCTGAACCTGGAGTCAGGCATGCGTGGATGACATATGGGTCTGGCAGTGTCAGAAATGAGGGCCCATCTTACAGGTTCATTTGCTTAGGGAATCAAACTTTTACCAGATTCTCATGAGTGTTTTTGATAACAAAAGTTTCTAGAACCTTCACTGTGTCTGAAAAAGCGCTGGATAGGGCTCAAGGAAACAGGGCCCTTTTCTAGCCACTTGATATTAGCTGACTATTAAAGTCCAGGCACCTCACTTCTGTCATTTGTATGAACATTTCTTCTTTCTCTTCATGACGACTGCTGTGAAGTTAGAGGAGATAATTGTACCCAGAAAAGCACAGGAAATGACCGAGCCATGCAGAGCAGAGCGCAGCATTGCTGATATCACAGCAGACTGCAAAGCGAACCTTCTGGTCATGACGGAGACACGGTCTTGATCTGGACCACACGTGGGGAGCTGTTTTGTTTTGCACTCCTAGAGTCCCTGTTGCTAACGGCTTCCCCAGTGTTGCTTATTCAGGTGTAGCTATGACAATGCAGCTCTCAGATGGGAAATCTTGCTCTCACTGATTGATTGATTGATTTTTATTGCAAATATTAAAGGCCACAGTGAGGTGGAAACATCACATTTTTTAGGACCCAGAAGTCCAGAGCTTCAATCCAGCCTCCACCATTTGTCTGTTATCTGATTTTAGGCAAGTTGTTTAGCCTGATCCATTCTGTGAATGAGATGGGTAATTTGCTTCAGGATTATTGCATAAATAAACAGAACTAAATGAAAGCACTGAAAATGTAAGATACTACTTTGGACAGGTATTAGTCATAACTGTGTAATCATGTGCTAATTAAAATGGTACTATGCCCGCATGGTCATGAGCACTCAACAGCAAACATCAAAACACCCACATTATGGCTATAAATTATTGGTGGATGGGATTTTAAAGTACTGTGAATAAGCAGATAGAAAAAGACACTTCTTTGGCCCTGAGAGCAGTGTCTGTGTCAGAGTAAAATCCTCACTTCCACCCATCTCATTTGCTCCTTGGGAGCATGTGGGTCAGAGCTGCAGGCAGGTAGAGCACCTAGTGGATGAGAGAGCAGACTGCGTGGCTTGCACACTTTAGGCTAAGCCTGCAGCATCTCTTGTGGTTCTTCATTCACTCTGTAGTTACATCCTGTGCAGGGCCTCAGTAAGTATCCTGCTTCTGTTCTCACCCGTTTGGATTGGTTCCTTGGAAACTCTTACCTTCTTATCCTAAGAGCCTCCTAACTGACCAGCAAGCCTTTGGATATCCTTTAGCTAATCTGTCTTACATTTTGCCATCACAACTAGATTTCTAAAACAGATTCACCTATTTAAAGACCTTCTGTGGCTCCCCATGGCCTGTAACATCTGTGCTCCACAGAGGCATGGGGCAACAGGATCGGATCCAAGTAATTTATTGTTCCTAATAATTAGACAACAAAAGTCAATGAATTATGTATATTTTTTTGTTTTTACTCTGCAAAAACCAACTGGAACACGGTTCACTGCACCATGGCTCTCTGTTGTGGGAGGATAAGGGTGGAATTCTGGATTATGCTTGGGGAAATTGGGAAAAACCACATTGGTGGTGGCATTCATCTTTCATGATGTGGGGAAAATAATTGAGAATCACTAGGAGAAATGAAACTCATAGTCCTTTGCATGGCACAAAGGGATCTATCATCAGATGTCCATTTGTTTTGGTCCTTTCACCCCCTCACTCCTTCTCTCATTTGCACTCCATGATTATTGCCCAGTGAACCTGAGATAGGGGCATTTGCTTCCGACCCAGAATGTGTCCTTCCTGTGTGGAAATGTAGCTTGATTTCCCTTTTGGAAAGCTCTGCTCCCCTGCTTTCTGACAAGAACGCTGGTGTGAGGCTGACTTCCACCCCGTTCCCTCCTGCAGTGGGCCCTGTAGCCCACGTCCCACCCAGAGATGTGTGGGATTGCTCCAACCACAGCAGTTGGAGGGAGCTGGGTGGGTGCTTCAGCCTCAGCCATCCAGAGACAGCATGCAGCTTATAAGGACTGTTGAGAAAGAGTGCTGTTTTCCTATAAAGCTGCCAACCTCATAGGAAGCATGTTTGATGCCACCAGAAGTCTTGTCACAGTCCTTGGAGAAGCTTGTGCCAATATAAAGCTGACACAGAAGACTGAAGTACTCAGAAGTGGACCCAAAATTTTGATGGCATTGTTTTACTCCCAGATTTCTCTTGAAAGCAGATACTGCTTGAATCACGGTAGTCTGGCCCTTTGCCTGTGTCTTTTTCTCTCTCCCTCTCCATCTCCCTTTGTCTTAAGGCTGTGTAAGTTTCTTGTCTGGAGCCCTGACTCATACAGGGACTCTTTACTGCCTCTTAGCCCACGGCAAGCCCATCGTGGGCTGATATGTCTTTGCTCACAGCTTGGAATGTCCATCTCCATCTCTGAACTTTGCAGCCCTCTAGGTACTTGTCTGAGTGCCTTTCCATTGTGCCTGGGCAGAAGGCAGCTCCTCTCTGCACTCCTGTAGCTTAGTCTCACATAGGTTGCTGCAGTTTATCTTGCAGTTAGCTCCACATACACTGAAATTTCTGGCCCCTTACATAAGGGATATTTTGTTTTAGGTACTTTTTTATTTGAGTATGTATTCCAACCCCATTGTATAGCTTCTGAGACATGACAGTAAGTATTTGTTGAGCTGAATGCAGCAGATAAAAGTGAAATAGTAAAAGGAGAAGAAAAAAATAAAGAAATCTAAGAAAATGTACATTTTGTCCTTCAACATGTATCTTGAGCTTGGGCTGTGGGTAAAAGAAGTTGGGGACAACTTGTGGAGTAACAAATTAAAGCTGCTTAATCTCTTTTTCTCGGAACTGCTCATACTACCCAACAGCTGCAAAACATACAATAGGCAAAAGGAATTTAACACAGCACATGGGAACAGCAAAAAGGAAGTCTCCAGCCATGAATTCCACCTGGATTCCATAAAGTCATGGTCAATGACAATATGTTTCGTGAGCAAGCAGATGGGATGCCAGTTCAAACTGGCCTTCCTGCCATGCTGTAGCAGGCTGTCCCTGCTGGCCTGCTGCAGTGGGTCTGCAGCTCGCCCTCTGTGTTGGGTTGAGGATGAGCCACCAGTTTAGCTCTGCTTGTTTCATACTTTTGTTTACAAACTTTAGGTGCCCGGGAGATCTCTTGAAAGCCTCACCTCATTATGGGATGGCATTGCCTGAATGCTTTTCTCAGACTCAATCTTTAGTACTGTATCCAGCCCCCTCCCTATACTGAGCTGAAGGGAACCAGGTGCTGATCTCTGTTGCTGGCCACATCCTGCTCTGGACTACCTGGATAATTAGGTAGATGTCTCTCCTGGCAATAGTCAGTTCCAAACTCTACAGGCTCCAAATCTCAACCTATGAGGCCACAGGCTGATGCCACTTCTTCCCTAAGCCTGTCAGTTGCCCTCACCTTACCACTCTCAACTGCTCTAGAATGTTTTGGTCATGAGACTTTCTATCTCTGGGTGGGTCTGTCTGTCTGTCTGTCTGTTTGTCTACTTATTAATCTGTACCTGCCTACTTCCTCCTTCCCTTACTACCTACCTGCCTAGCTACTCACCTGTATTCCTATCTTCCAGTCTGTACTCTGTAAGAGTAAATGCTAGCTGCTGCAACTCATGACTCAAATTTGAGCAGCTTTACACATGTGTTGTTTGAGCATCTTCGTGATGCAGTCAGGTCTGAGCAGGGCCTTGGAATTCCTTCCGTAGGTGTTTTTTGCTGCCTCAGAGGCTTGGTCTCCCAACTGCACATCTTGGGAGAAGGAAAAGCAGAGTGAGGGGCCAGTGAGGTTGCACCAGAATGCAGCACATTTTATTCTTTACACTTCTGCTGTTGGACAGAACAGGGACATGTGGAGCCAGTCTCGAAGTTGGGGTAGCTGGCAGGAGAGCATTTGAACCCTTATGGGCCTACACGGGGCAGCACTATGCGCACTGCCTTTCATCACTTCAAGTTTGCTACCAAGCAGGGATGAACCTCTTGTGAGTGCTTTTGAGCTTATGCTTCCCTTTGTCTTACCCTCCCCTTCCTTCATTTTCCTCAAGCATTTCCTTTTTCTATACCTTCACTACTTTTCTTCTTTGTTTCTACAGTTTGTCCTCTCATTGTCTGTTTTCCTCATTTCTGTTGTCTTCCCTTAACCTACTTTTTATTCTCCCCGCTAAGCCCACTGACAGAAGTCAAAGGACAGAGAGGCAGGGTGGCT
The DNA here is from genome assembly GCA_004027165.1 of Ctenomys sociabilis. NCBI lineage: Eukaryota > Metazoa > Chordata > Mammalia > Rodentia > Ctenomyidae > Ctenomys > Ctenomys sociabilis. The sequence goes on along the minus strand of PVKA01014798.1, from coordinate 46,537 downwards.
GAGTGATAGGTGGCAGAGGGCACCATTCCATGTGTGGGGACAGAAGAAAGGGGAACCAAATAGCCACTTAATTTGGGGACAACTTTGGATCTGTGAGAAAGTAGCCAAGACAATGTGCGGTGTCTCCATATCACCCTCACTCTTTTCTCCTCATGATATCATGTTACATTTTTGTGTTCATCAAAATTAAGAAGTCAGCATCAGCACAGGCACTGCTCAACTCCTGCTTTATGTAAGTTTTAGGAACTTTTCATCAGTGACCGTTTTCTGTCTCAGGGTCCCAACTAAAGACATGGCCATTAGCTGTCCTTAAATCTCCTCTGGCCTGTGTTAGCTGTGCAGGCTCTCCTGTGGGCGACTTGGACAGTTTTTTTTTTGTACTACTCAGATACCAGGCAGAATGTCCTTCATCTGGTTCATTTAATGTTTTTCATGTGACTTGAGTATAGATTTTTGGGAAGACGCTCATGGGATGAAGTTCTCTCCTGAGCATATCACATAAGGGCTGCTTAAGCCTCACACAAGAGTGTTAGACTCAATCTCTTGACTAAGGTAGCATTTTCCAAGACTCAGTGTAGGTTAGTTGTTATTTTACCTTGTTCATATTCTTGTTCATTGGTATCAGTCACCAAGTCCATCCAGCACCCAGGGGGATGGGATTAATCTCCACTTTCTGGAAGATGAAGTATATATCTAATATTATTTAGAGTATCCTATTCTTAAAACATTGGTATACCTATTTGTAGTGTATAATGCTTCCATTTCTTGCGTGGAGTTAGTATGTGTACATAGCACAGAATTCATTTTTCATTTTCCTTCCCTCTCTTTCCCCACCCCACCTTATCTCTCGACCCCCCACCCATTCACCTGTTTCCTGCCCTTACTTATTACTTTTCCCATCATCTGTAGAATACAGTGATCCACCTAGATGACCTCACTCCACTATGGTTATACGTGAAAAGCAAAGCTGTGACTCCTTTCAGATTTTATTTCAACACCCTTCCGTTCACACTTCGGACAGTGAGAAAGATCTATCTCCGTACTTCTTTTATCTGTCTTATAGTTTGCTCTTTATTGATAATTTGGGTTTCTCATAGAAGAGAAGGTAAGCCATATTTAAGCATGTGTATCTGATTTATTTCATTTAACATCATGTTCTCAAGGTATCCATTCTTTTTGCTTCCTTGCTTAAGTATTTTCAGAATTCCTAAGTAGTCTTGGACCATAAAGATGGCCATAAAATTTGGCCTCAAAGCTATCTCCCCGACAACCAAGTGAAGAGCTTTGTAAAGTTTTATGGCCTAGGTAAGAGAGGGTCAAAAAAAAAAAAAGAAGGACTATCTTGAGAATTAAAACAAAGCAAGCAAATTAACCTCTCTGTGTCCTCAATCTGGAAGCAGCACACCTCGGAGTTGGCTGATAAGGGAAACATGGGGCTGGATTTCCTTCCACCTTTGTTATTTATGATTGTACACACTCAGTATTAGGTGGAAGTGATAAGGGATGTCAGCTTTCCCGGTCACTCCCAGCCTTTTGGACAGGGCAAGGCAGGGAGATACTCAGCTGAGTGGGAAGGGAAGGCAGGAGTTTGCTGTTCATCACTCTCAGTCACACCCCACCCAGGTCTTACCCAACTTGGTCTGTTAGGCAAGTCAGACAGGCAGCCACAGAATGTCTGAGGGCAGGCGAAGCTTCTGACTCCAGAGTCTGCTTTCTCACTGGCAGAAGTGTGAACGGAAGGCTTTTGAAATAAAACCTGAAAGGAATCACAGCTTTGCTTTCCATGTATAACCATAGTGAGGTGAGGTCATCTAGGTGGATCCACAGATCATGGGAAAAGCAGCGTAGGTATGTGGAGGAAGCCGGCAGTCAGTCGGAGGGTTTATTAGGGTTTATTGGCTAACTCATAGGTACTCTGAGACCTCCAGAGGGCAGAGATAAAGGATAGAGAGATACCTGGGGTTCGCATCAGGCTTCAGTGCCCACATTGCCATTTAATAGAGACATAAAGTGCCTGTTTTTATTTTGTGGAAAGCATTTCTTCACTAAGTTACACATATTTAGTTAATAGTATTTTATTGTTTTTAAAATTTTTCTTTTTGTATTTAGTACAGGGTGCTCAGGGTCTCACTGCATAGATAGGACTCCTAGTTATCCTCCTGTTTTCAGCATCCCAAGTGCTGGGATTACAGGTGTGCACCACCATGCCCAATCCCTGTCTCAGTGTGCCCTGGGGGTGGGGCCCACACAGTAATCCCTGGAACTAGCCCCAGCCACTGTGCTCTGTCTAACCAAGCACTTTAGTCTGCTGAGCTATCTGGCTGGCCCTTGTAAACAGTATTTTAAAGGTAATATTTTTATAATATATCTTACCTTCAGTAATGATTACTTTTGTCATTTACAATACCATCAGTTGGAGGAAACTGTAAACAAGGCTTTTTCTTTCTTGCTAGATGAAAATAGAGTATTATGGAACTCCTGCTTTCATGCTTTCTATTCATTCAATTATAACAACTCTATTTCACTTACAAAGGGGTGAAAGCCACTCATCTCCTGTAGCAGCAGTTCCAGCAGTACTCCAGGATGATGTGGAAGAGAGGCCAGCAGACTCTGGCGAAGCCCTGGCTTTGTGCTGGGCACTGTGGTACCCTAGTTTTCTGAGTCAATATCTATAAATTCTTAATATAAATTATTTTAGACAACTGATATAGACTGGGATTAATGATTCCCAGCATGTGTACATTTTCAATATGAGTTTTAGTGAGTGAGTACTTAATTAGTCCCTTATTCTTGGGTACTCAGTGAATGATGACCCTGATCTTTGCATTTTTCTTCTTGGCCTTGGGCTGCCCAGTGCGGTGTGCTTTGTAGCTTTTTGCCCTTCATCAGCCAGAAGATGGAACGAGGAGAGTGTGGTGAAAAATTGCAACTTGTCTGCCCCTTAAGGGAAGGTTTGGTGGGAGAATATTGGTTCAAATGAGTTTTGATGATATATTGACTTAATTATCTACTGGTATTGTTAATAATAGTGCCTTATGTTGGAATATGCCTTTCACATTTGTTATACCTTTTATTTTTTTTAAAATGGAACATTTCATGAGTTTGCATGTCATCCTTCCACAGGGCCCAGGCTAATCTTCTCTGTATTGTTCCAATTTTAGTATATGTGTGGCCTAAGGAAGCATTGTTATACGTTTCAATCCTCACAGAATGTAATTTATTTTATTATCCCCATTTTTCACATGAAAAAATAGACTAAATTGTTATTAAGTAGTATTTTCATTAGAGATAAATATCTTAAATGAAATAACAATTTGGTTCCATACAAGTCTCAAAGAACATATGGCACATACTTCAAAAGTTTATATAGGCAGAATTTGAACCTATAACTCCTGAGTTGCAGTTCAGTGCTATTTGTGCTAACCCTGGCTGGCTTTCATTTTTCTCCATCATACATTTTTCCCCATTTGCAAAGTTAATTAACAATGGCCATGCTCAATGTACACAGGAAGTTGTGAAATAAGAATATATGGGTTCAACTTATAATTGTAGAAGACCTCGGAGACCTTGATGTAAGAGAGCTATGTTAATTTTTAAAAAATTTTAGGCACGTTGACATTTATTTATTTAATGTATTTAGTACATGATCTACAGGGTCTCATTACATAGATTGGACTCATAGTATTCTCCTATTTTCAACCTCCCAAGTATTACGTTTACATGTGTGTGCCGCCATGCCCAGTCTCAATCAGTCTCAGCATGCCCTAGGGGCAGGGCCAGCAAGGTACACTGGGGATTGAACCCCAGCTGCTATGCTCTGCCTAAGCAGCTGCTTTAATTCGCTGAGCCATCTGGCCAGCCCCTATGCTGACTTATAACTCTGTTTCACTTACAGATGGGTGAAAGCCTTTCATTTCCTGTAGCAACAGTTCCTGCTCTATTCCAGGATGCCCTGGAACAGAGCAGGAAGGCAGGAGAGGGGTCATCAGTAAAACAGGCAGACTCTTGCTTTGACTTACATGCTTCTTGGTAGTAGTTCTGCCAGACAGGAAGCATTCTTTCAACCAATGTAGACAAAATTTGAAGAATAGGTCAGGTGAATTGGATAACAAATATTGAAGGGGAACAAGATTGTTGGCATTTTTAGTTATTTAATCTAATCTGAAGAACAGCCTTCATCACCTCTCCCTCTGCTGCTTCTTTAGGCAACAGAAGAGGTAGAAGAACTGGTAAGGAGGCCATCCTTCACCAGGTTGATTGTTAAATCTTAGGGGTTTTGTCTAAGTGTGGATGTTAACCAGCTTTCTTTTTTTAGTATTGGGGAGTGAATATCTTCACACTGAGTTATATCCCTGGCCTTTTTGTTCTTTAGAAACAGAGTTTTGTTTCATGCCCAGGTGAGATTCGAACTTTCCATCTCTCTGCCTTAGCTTCTCAGATGAGACTGGGTATGTTCAGGGTAGTATGGCCATAGACTGAGCTTCTCAGAGTGCTAGGATTACAGGCATATTCTCACTGCAGCTGGCTCCAACCAGCCTTTTAACAGCCCACATAACATTGACACCTAAGCAAAGGTATGACAGTGATTAATTTGATTGTGTTGGTCCAGAGATGGAGCAGGGACTTACAGTGTGCTGCCTCTGCACACTGAGGGACCAGGAGCCCTTGATGTGTCTGCTATGGAGAGTAGAGATGGACACTTAGGGGCACATCTTGGTATAGTTTAGATCTCTAAGATTGCTTGCTATGTACTTTTACTTACAGCGTAAAACCTGAGTTCTAGAAGTAAAACTTCTAGAAGTGTGCATAGTATTTTCTAGGATCTTTATTATACAAGACCATCTCTTTATTAAAAATGCCATACTAAAAAAAAAATAAATAAATTTAAAAAAAATGCCATACTATTCTCATGCTGAATCTTGAGTTTCTACATGCAAGAATCAAATGAATGATGAAGAAGTGAATGGATGCATGACTCTACGGGGTGAAAACATAAAGAAGATACAATCTTGTATAAGTGCTGTTGTAAAAGAAAGTCTCTTGAGTATAATCACTCTTGTTTTTTCCATTAAGAACTGCTTAATAACAACACCAAAATGCTTCCAATCAGTCAGGTGAGCTCTACATGCCTTTTCACCTGAAGACAAATTTTTGCAAAGGAAGGAGATAAATTGAATTTTTTCTCCCAGACACTTGCTTGGTTGAATAACAGCATAGTGGAAATATATCCTGGAAAAAAGTATGACCTTAATGCTATTCAGATGGATCAACATTTAGTGGCTTTGGCCTTGAAATTATTGGTACATAATTGTTTTGCTTGCTTCTCCTATTTATAGCTAATATACATTTTTAAGCTAGAAAAAGACCTTTGATAAAGTGTAAAATCTAAGAAAAGGAATAACACTAAACACTTTTGAATCAGTTCATTTTTAAATAAGATATTTATTGGGCATTTTTCTATATTCTGGGTATCTTTGGGCACAGGGCAAGCAAGAATTAATGAATGAATAAATGAAGGTTTGCACGGAGGAGTTGGCCGTGGAGGCTGATGCTTATCTCCTTTAGTGCGTCTTTCTTTTGTTTTTAATGGAGTTTTAAATTTTAAAATGTTGGATTAACAAATAGAATTGTTGATATCTGAAGCGTACAACATGATTATTTGTTACATGCATCCAGCACATAATAATCAGCACAATCAAATTTATCTCTGTTCCTGGGCTGCATTAGATCTCATAATATTTTTATTTTAGAACAAAATTTATACCTTTTAACCAACATCTCTCCATCAAGTAACCACTCCTGTCTCCCACAAGGCTTTGATAACGCCTTTGGCCTTTGCAGACTCCAGATATAAGTAAGATCACACCATACTTGTCTTTCTATATGTGGCTTATTTTACTCAGCATGATGTTTTGTAAGTTCATTTGTATTGTGGCAAATGGTAAGGTTTTTTGTACCTGCGTGATATTCTGCATATATTCCAGTGCGTGTGTGCTACTGTTTTCTTTATCCGTTAATAAATTGTTGACTGTATGAAGGAATGAGTATGAAATCATCTTTAAGACAATTTCTGTGGTATAAGGGTGAGGTGAGGAGAATTGAACTACAGCAGTGGAAATCGAGAAAAGATAGGCCAGGTGGAATGTATTACGATGAGTCAATAAAATTACCATAAGGCAGAGAATGAATTAGACCCAGAGCTCTCATAGATTCTAAGATTATGGCATCATCAGAGATTTTAATGGTCACTAATTCAGTGATGAAAACATAAGGGTCTGATTTGATGTCCAAGTGACTATGTGTTTGCTTTCACATTAAATACCTGTTTTATTTATTTATTTTTTTTTGGTGGAACCGGGCATTGAACTCAGGCCCTTGCACTCGCCAGGGAAGTGCTTATTCCACTGAGCCATCTCCCCAGCTCCACCTAAGGTTTTAAAATGTTGAACCCATCCATCCATCCATCCATCCATCCATCCATCCATCCATCCATCCATCCAGCAAGCCACCCGTCCATTTATTCATCTGTCTATCTCAACAGTAAAAACCCATTACTGAGGATATATCCAGATCTGAGCCAGACTTGGATGTATAAAAGTAATTAAACACAGTTATGGTATGTTCATATTGTAACATTCAAAATGTGTAACTAGTATATCTAGATATCAAAAGTTTATCTACCAAAAGTATCTTTCTAGCATTCAGTGTGATCTAGTAAAACAAATGACCTAATGGGAATGTAATGGTGTGTCTAATTTTAAGCATCAGTATAAAAGGTTCAGGAAGCATTTTGAAGGGAATTCATAAGATGTAACATTCAGAAGCAAGTAGAACTCCACAGACAGGAAGACAAAGGCACATGTACCGGTCTATGTAGAGAAACCAGCCATAATGGGGGGTGGTGAGAGTCCCAACACCCAGAAGGGAATGCGGCAGTCTTGATTTACATAGATTTATTCTGACCTTCTCAGCTTGCCGTAAGAATAGAAAAACAGGGATGCAAATACAACATGCACAGCCAAAGTTAGTACGAGTATAGTTATTGTTGTTATCATTATAATGGGAACTGGGGGATTGGAGGACGAGCTGAGCAGACGCTGTTAGACTCAACTCACTGTCATTACCTGACCTGTGGGAAATTGGTAAGGGCAGAAAAGCTGTTATTTCTCAGGGTCATTGCATCTCTCCTTTTCCCTGAGGTAATATTCATGGAGAGGCTATTTAAGGACTTCATTATCTCCCGCCCAGAAGATAGCTGATGAGAAAAGACAGGAACAAGGGAATTTGTTCTCTTGCTGGTTAGACTGGCGTGTGCTGTGGGGACTGCACTTTGTAACAACGATCGTAGAAAGTTAGCAAAGAAAGGACTGTGGAGATCATTTTAAGGGTGAGAGACAGGAGTTCTAAACAGAGAAATGAGCTGTGTTATAATTAAATGGCTGTATTAGGACAGTAGCACCCAGGCATCCTAACTCTCCTCAGATAGTGTCTCCAGGATACCACAGGAAAGAGATGGAAAGAGAGAAAGAATGGAAAGGGTGGGAAAAGGCAAAGCAGAAGCCATTTTTAATTAATATGTGTGTCTTAATCTAATTTGCATTTTCCATTTCTTAATTGCCTTTTATGTTTTGCAGTGAAGAAACATTAATTTTCCTTTCTTTCAGAAAAAGTCTATGGTGTGTATACCTGTGAAAATAGATACCTTGTCCCTTGGGAAGGAGAAAGATCATTCTTCTGTACCTTCCCTAGTTGCACATTTAGCCAGTTATGGCTTGTGTCATCTTTATGTCCCGTCAAAGCCTCATGCACTCACAGGGCAGGCTTCTAGAGTTTTTGACTGATTCCTGGTCCAATGCAGGGGTTGAAGATGTGAGGACTACACCTGCCCTGGGCAGGCGGGCTGCAGACAGTATGAGGGAGAGAAAGAGGCTTGCCCTCTCCTCCTTTTTGCTCTTGCTGCCTTGCTGTTTGCCCCTGCTGTGAATTGAGTCTATAACCAGCGAATTATAGACTCAAACCTCCATAAACTGTGAGATAAGTAACCCTTTCCTTCCCTAAATTTGGGTGTCAGATATTAGTCTCAGCATTCAGGGAAAAGTAACTAACCTAGGCACTGTTTTCTGAAAAGAAAAATAAGTAATAATCAAAAAGAAATCTATATCATAAAAATATTAACCTAAGATGTTAGCTTAGCTTGTGGACTTGTACATTGGAAATGTGCTTCCATTCTTGTCTAAGATATATTATTTCCAAGTTAACTGTGAAAAGCTTGGATGCCTGGCTTCACATTTTATAATTCTCTGTTTTGATAAGGTACAATATGAAAGAACTTCAAGCCTAATTATACGGGGACAGTGTGTGCTCCACTGTAATACTCAACTGAGATAACAGAGCCATTGGAAAGATTATTTCTGTCTTAACTCAAGAGAAGAAAAAATATGTAAAGCAATTACAGTGATTTAGAGGTTTTTAGATGAAAGCAATAAAAAGTTACTCTATTTGAAGGCTATTTTGTGTTTTTCAAGTTGATTTAGAGAGAATTAAAGGGAGTAATTGCAAAAAGTTTCAAATCTGAGCAAATCCAGTGTTAACTGCACAGAAAATTGAAGAAACAAGACTGAGTTCACTGTCATGGACTTCTGTTCTTTTGATAAACCAGCATGCACATTAACATCAGGATATGGGGCAACTGGGACACTATTACCTGTTATACTTTTAACAAGTTAAATATAATTTATTTTTCTAGTCTAAAATATTACATGTTCATTAGTATACTACATTTGATAAGGAAATAAGATCATATGTGGATGAATATAAAAACAAGCAAAAGCTGTAATTTCAATAAGCAGACAAACCCATTGCATTTTCTTTTATCGTTTTATTCTTTGTATGTTTGCTCCTCAAAAACAAAGCAAACCTGAGATTATTCTGCATTATAACTCACTTTTTGTGTGAATATATTCTGAGCAGTGTTTTTCCTTGTCAGTAAACATGCTGCTTCTGCACAAGTCTCAACTTATTTTTTTAAAATTCCAGCACAACTCAGGAACTTGATGATATTTTATGTTAATCTTTTTTACAGGTAGGGGAGTGCGTAGAGAGATGGGATTTTTATGTTTAAAAAAATCTGAGTGACAAACACCAATCAGCAGTACCATTTTCAGGACTACAAAGGTGATACTGTTTTAGAAACAAAGTTCCGTGCCAGCCCTGCCCCCGGGCACACGCGCAGCCACTGAGACAGCGTGGTAGCGTACGCCTGTAATCCCAGCGTTGGGAGGCTTAAAGAGGGGAATCACTAGGAGTCGGAGCTGTGCAGTGAGACCCTGTGCCGACTACATAAAAATAAAAAGAAGGAAAGAAAGTTCCAAGAAGGATAAACTTGAGTCATTTGTAGAACAGCAGATGCACCTTGAGACCATAATGTGAAGTGAAATAAGTGAGACCCAAGGTTAATATGGCATTGTTTCTCTTCTCTGAGAAATCCAAAATAGAAATAAAGAACAAAATAAAAGTTATATAGTAAGATGTAGGGAGATAGATCTTTCTCAAATAAGAAGGTGATCAAGAGATGGAGGGAGAAGGAAAGAAGTAGGGACAGAAAGGGCAAAGCTACGCTGCATACATGAGCCAGTTCTCTACAAAGAATGTAAATATTCTGTACTGCAAACATGTACTGACAAAAACAAAACAAAACAAAAGAAAGGGCCAACTGCTGGCCATTTAAAATGTTTCTCTTCATATTTAATCGTAGTGTGTAATATTTGTGATATCCAGCTTAAAAGGTAGGCTCTCCATTCTCACCTGATTATTTCCTTATAAGACATTTCTAGAGATGTAATTACTCTTATCAAAAAACTTTTTTCCCCCTGTTGTAATGGATTTCAGCCATTGCCCAGCTGTCCCCCAGAGATGTGTAACTATTACAAATGTTTGCAGGACTTGTAAAATAAGTGGTAGTACCCTGTTTGAATATCCTTTGTATACGTTGCATTGTCTCACATTCTCACACTTCTCCTTTTAATTTTATGCTTTTTGATGACATGTAGGTATTCTTACAGAATCAAACTGTATCCCCACTTTACTTTTTCAGAGGTCCTAAAGATTGAACGCAGGGCCTTTGCAATGAGCTACATCTACAGCCCTTTTAAAATTTTATTGATTTATTTAGCAACAGTTTCTGCTAAGTCACTGACTTGCCCTGGCTGTGCTCAGACTTGGAATCCACCCGTGTCATCCCCTGAGAGTGCTGAGGCGATGTGTATGTCTCCACACCCAGCTCAGTCCTTTCCATTCATGCCTAGGACGTATTCTTACTACCACATTATATAGCTCCTCCAGCTTTATTTGTGAGGCTCCATTTCCCACTTAGGCCTGTAGTACACTGGTATTTATTTTGATGTCTTGCATAAGATAGGCAGTAAATTAATTTTTACTGAATTATAGTGCATTATAAACTTAAAACTTTATCTCTACTAATATTAAATGGAACTTAATACATTAAATTCTGAAATTTAATTCAGTTTCTTCCTAATTTTCAGTTTTAATTTATTAATCTGCCTGATTTTTCCCCCATCAATACCAATTAATTTACTCACTGAGCTTTGTGATACACATATGCGTATCTGGCTGGGGAAGGGAGTTTATTTACATTATTTACTGCTCTTTCCTTTCACTTAGAAACATTTTAATTAATGTGGATGTTTCAGTTTTTCAAATAAAATTTAAAGCATCTTTGACATACTTCCTAAGAATCCTATTTTAATCACATTAGCCTTATAGATTGTCTGCAGAACATATCCTATGATAGTGAGCATTATATTCCCAGAATTGGTGGATTCTTGGTGTTCTTGTTCTTAACATTTTTGATATGTTTTTGTTATTCTTACTTTTGTATGTTTTATATTAATGTGGCAATGGAAAATTCCCCTTTCTGTTACATTAACTTACTGATTGTGGTCTGGGAAACTTGTTCTTTTAAGATATTGCTTTACTTTCTGCTGTAGGTTGGATTTAAAAAAAAATTTATGTATTTTGTACAGAGTCTCACTATGCAGCTCAGACTGATACTGATCCTCTTGTTTTCAGACTCCCTAGTACTGGGATTACAGGCATGCAACACCACGCCCTGTCTTGGTGGCCAGCCTAGAGGGTGGTACTGGGGATCAGACCCTGCTCACTGCGCTTAGTTCGCTGAGCTATCTCACTGGTCCTCAAATTGGATCTTGAATGTCCTTGAAAAACCCATGTGGTTCGGTCTTGGTATCCAGGGTGGTACGATGGGGAAGACTGGGACCTTTGGGAGGTGAGGCCTTGGAGATCTTTAGGTCATTCTGCGATGTGTCCTTGAGGAAGGGTAGGGGACCTAAGACTCTCCCTCTCCCTTCCTTTGCTTTCTGTCTCATGATTAAGATGGGTTTGATCAACCACATGCTCTCCACCTTTGACATCTGGCAGCCATGGCCTTAAAGCAATGGGTCCACATAACCATGGACTGGACCCTCCAAAACCATCAACCAAAATAAAGCTTTCCTCTTTGCATGTTGAATGTTTCACATACTTTATTAGAGTGATGCAAAGCTGAGTGATCCACTTTCTGACTTTTTCAATTCATTCCACGGTTGGTTTTCTTAGTAGGACATGCAGATGAACCCAGGTGTCATTATTGCTCTTCTTTGACTGATTTTTGTGCTTGGGTGGCTCCTATTATGTTAAACTCTATGAATTATTATTCTATGAGTGTTATTCTTTTAAGTTTGTGTTCCATATAGTTGCTTGTATTAGTCAGGATTCTGCAGAAATACAAAGTACTAGGATTTATGTGTGCATGGAAGGAGATTTATTGTCAGGGACTGACTCAGGTAATGATGGAGGCTGCCAGCTTCCAAGGTCTGCCCTTGGCTTCAGTCTGAATGCTCACATGCTCAAAACCCAGAGAACACCAGTGCTTTCATGATAAACCAGAGGCAAGAAAGACTTAATGTTCCAACTCAGGACAGGCAGATGAGAAGGCTAGCCTGTGGTTCTTCCAGGCTTCAGTTGACTGGATGGGGTCATCTTTTCTTGAGGTGGGAAAGCTACCTTATTCAGTCTACCAACTCAGTTATTAATGTCATCCAGGGACACCCTCACAGATCTATAATGCTTGGCCAAATGTCTAACAGCCCAGTGAACAGAAGTGTTCTTGGCATATGAGAAATTATTAACTATAGATTCCATTCGATCTTCAAGTTATTAAAGGTAAATCTTTCTGTTTTCATTTTTCTCAGTCATATTGGACAGGCTTCTGTCCCAGTAATTCCCATTGTATGTCTAATGAGGTTACCTACAATGTCTGAATCCAGGATGCTAAAGAACATTATCAGCAGGGGCACCCAGCAATTGCCAAAGGATGGTTTGCTTCTTATTCATTTTCTGAGTTGTCTCTTACTCTGCTTTGAGTTGTCTGAGGAGCCGAAGCTTTCTGTGTTTGAAAAGTTTGCTAGTTTTACTGTTTTCATTTAGTTTTAGGCTGTTATGGAAACTAAAGCATTTCCCACTGTTGCTTTTCTGAGATTCCTCTGCCTGCTGCCAGCAGGAGCCTGAAGTGAAGAAAGCCTGGAGTTGCACTGAAGATGGTGGCTTTAGCCAGGGGATCTTTAATGTCTCTTTGTTAGCTTCCAGCTGGCAGTTTGGGCTCTGTGGGTGGAGGGTTTGCCATCTTCCTTCTTGGCTTCCAGTTTTCTGAGAACTGAGTTTTTTGCAGACTTGGAATTGAATTATAAACAGGATATAGAAGGGTGCTCATGATAATGCAAAAGACAAGGATTCAGTGGGAGAGGAAGAGAGGAAAGAAATAAAACAGCCTGGTCTGCCATGAAGGCTGGTACTTCTTAGCTCTCCAGGCCCTGTGTCCCAATTTCCACCCATGCTTTGTCTGGCTTGCTGTGTAGTTCCTGGGCCCACCCTGATGGAGTCCTTGCAGAGGGAATCTTGGGCTGCATCAGAAGTTGGCCATTTAACCACAGTGTCACAGAGGTCATAGAATAGCCCAAAATGCTTCAAAACCTAGGAGCACAAGTAAATGAAATGAAACCAAGCTCTAAGTACCACTATGTATAATTGAGAAAGAATGTTGAATCATTTCTGTTTCTGTCTCTGTCTCTGCATCTTTATCTCTTTCTCTGCTCCTCTCCCTTCCTCTTCTCTCTTTTCCTGCCCTGCCTCCCTGCCTCCCTGCCTCCCTGCCTCTCCTTTCCTTCCCCCTCCCCTCTCTGCTCTCCCATTCCCTCCTTCCCCTTCCCCTCTCCTCTGACTTCAGCATGTCTATATTTCTTGAATTGAGGAAGAACAGCCTGGTCTGACATCCACGGTGGTCACCACTGCCAGTCTCCCTCCATGTACTGTGGTGAGACTTTGTTCCTCTCTTCTGCCGTCCTTGTGGTCCCACGCTTATCTGTGGATTTTGTCTTACTAACAGTGGGCTTGACCACAGTGACACCATGTAACATCTACCTCCTCCTCCTCATTTCACAAAGCAGTCATGTGACTCATCATGCTCCGTTCATCCAATGCTCAGGTCCATTCTGTTCTCTTGGCCAATTTTTTGCAAAGCACTATCCTGATAACGTTTCCCTGATGGTAACAAACCAATCCTCAAGGATACTGAGCTGAGCTCCTACTTGAGAAGTAAAAGAAAGAATAGCCTGAGTTATTTTAACTGGTAGAAGCTCTTCCCCCATCCTCTGAATTAAAATCATGATCTAATATCCCAGCAACTCTATTCCAGAATTTCTTCAGTCATTTGGGAAGAAGTGGTGAGCAGTAGATTTTGAACACTTTTGACTACAACCTGTCCTAGGAAATATAGCTTTAGCCAGGTTGGTCAAGACAAAGTAAACTAGAAGAAAAAAATAGCAGAATTAGGAATGAAAAGAAGGACCATTGCTAATACACTCATGCATACATGTACATGTGTGTTCACATATTAGAAAATAGGCCAATTGTCATAACAACAAGGTTAAAAGACTTGAAGGGATGAAGAGTAGAAGAGTGTTATCCTGGTAGTAGAGGGCTTGTAGTTCTGTTTTGCTTCTGATAATTTTGAGTCAGCCTATAAACTTCTGTGGACCTGTTTTATCATCTATAAAAGTGTAAAACAGACCTGTAATTATGGGTTCCAAAGCCCCCATGGAGTCATAAGCATGTACCATATGAAGTATATAGTTTTGTTGCCAAAGTTTTAGGGAAAAAAGCCCCAGTTCTGGAGATCCCATAGACCAGGCTCACACAGCCATTCCAGAATGTCAGTCATGGAGATGAGCAGCGCTTCAGCCAGGGTGGCCAAGCTGTGAAGCACAACGAAGAGGTTCAAGGCCTTGTCTTCAAGGGGCTGACAGAAACTTTGGGATTTTATATAGCAGGTGAAGAAGGGCAAGGCGGGGGGTTGCACAGCAGGCAGAATTAGGAATGAATAGTGCTGGTAGGTCATGCTCTGGGTAATCGCAGGTTTGGTCCTATGAGGTCCTGAGAGGGCTTCACTGCTTGAGGGGCATATTAGCTCCCACCACAAGCCGAGGGCTCTCCTGCCTTATGGCCAGCCTAACTTCACATCCTGTGATAATTCCTTCTGCTTGGGTCATGACTTCATCATGGGATGATCTAAGAGGCTCTGCTTTTCTAGAATTTGAGGTGGTTACAGCTTTAGGGCAATGGCTAAAGACTTCTAAGCATTTCTCCAAGAGGTCTGGACCTGGATGTTGTCAAAGCTGGCACTTAGATGTCCCTGGAAACCCTGGAAACTACTTTAGTTCCTCTTACCTTGGTGTCCTCCGTATTGAAGGACGACGAGAAAGCCTAGGTAATGTAGAGCTAGTAAACTTGTAAACTTAGGGTTAGGAAGCACTGCTGAGAGGTTTGCATACTGACATGAAGATTGAGCAGGGTTTCATTCAAAGTGTTATAATCATAAAGGAGGCATGTAAGACGAAGGTGAAGATGCCAGTCTGTCCTGTTTTTATTTCTTCACTGGGCATCTGCAGCTGTAGCATACAATTCTGTGTTACAGCTCCAGTTATATATTTGCTAGTGGTTTTGTTTGGTGGTTTTTATCAGTGGTTTGGTCAAATAGTTTTGACAGCCCAGATAGCCAGGCTGCCTGCAAGCAACATTTTTTTCTCATGACCTTTCAAAGCCTCTCCAAGGGTTTTGCCAGAAAGAGAAGTTGTCCACATCAAAGAAGGGAGAAATTTGAAGGTTATTTTCTCATGGAGGGCATCAAGATGTGTACCCAGTGATGTCTGCCTTTTGCATTTAATTGAGCGAGTTAAGAAATGGATTTTTTTTTTCTTACATCACAGATTAAAGAGGTCTTCTCCATTTGGTCCAGAAAGTCATGGCGCAGTGAGGAGAGAAAACACCGTGGATGCTTACATTTTTGGCAATAAATGGATAAGGTGCAGTTGCCCTGAGAAGTAGCTAATGTTCTGGGGAGAGGTGACTGGGTGTGTGTAATCCTGAGCAATAGATAACCAGGATGGAAACTGCCCAGCAGCTTTGCAGGCCAGCCTCTCAGGGCTGGAGCTGCTCTGTCTCTAGCTGGTGGCCCCCTCTTCAGCTTCCAGATTTGCAAGTTTAGAGCACCTTCTGCAGCTCCAGCAGCTCATCTTCCCCTCTCCCCAGGTGGTAGAATCAGGAGAGGAGAGTACAGGTGGCAGAAGAATCCTGGCACCCTCTCCTTTGCTCTTTTACATATGCATGTGCCTATTAGAAGCAGGCCCCCTGCCATCTGAGGAGGTCATTAAGGTGTTTATGTGCAACCCATAAACATCTCTCCCCAGCCCTGCCTGCTTCTTGGTTATTATGATTCCTCAGTTTGAACCAGAAGCAGGAAGGGCATGCTTCTCCTGGTCCCCTGAGAACAGCAGTGTAATTGTCTAACTGAGCTTGCTGAGCAC
Source organism: Ctenomys sociabilis (assembly GCA_004027165.1). NCBI lineage: Eukaryota > Metazoa > Chordata > Mammalia > Rodentia > Ctenomyidae > Ctenomys > Ctenomys sociabilis. The sequence continues at coordinate 30,602 of PVKA01014798.1, read as the reverse complement.
ATTTAGGTGCATCCTTGGGCAATGAGATAGGCATAATTCTGCACCAGGAGGAAGAAATATGCATCAGTCTGCCCACAGATAGAAAGGCACGTGAGTGTCACAGCAGCAGTAGGAGGAGATGTGCAGGCTGAAGTGCTCCGGTCAGCGCATCAGCTGAGGTGTTGAGGAACCCTGCAGCTCCATCCCAAGTGAAGGTCACGCTGAAGGACAGAACTGCAGTGGTGCCTCATGCTTCAGTAATATGTTAGGGATGCTGACGGCCTGGTCTAAGAGATTCTTGTTAAAATCCACAGCCTGTCTTTTCAGAATCCCAGTCTCCAGGGCTTCTCGTACCTTTCCTTGAGCGTATCTCTCACTTGTGCTGGCTTGGCCTTACCCTCATTGTTTCTTAGTCCAGCGCACCGTTGTGGGGAGTTTCTGGCACCACCTCTTGTGACCCAGTAGAGTACTCTGAGAGCTGGTTTGTTTTTTTTTTTTGTCCTTTTGAGACAGGGTCTGACTATGCAGTTCAGGCTGGCCTTAAGCTCACTTTGTAGCTCGGGCTGGTCTCAAACTCACAACAATCCTCCTGCCTCAGCCTCCCGAGTGCTGTAGGTTTGGGATTTTACTGTTGTTCACTTCAGGATGTGTCCATGCAGGGTATTTCTTTGTTTGTTTGCTGTTACTGAAAATGGAAATGTCCCCACAATTTTCTTCTTAAAGTGTGAAGGGGATGGAGAAATATGGGAAAGTATACATTTTGTAATTGTATTCTTTACCAATTGTCAGTGTTATTGACCAACCATATGGTGGGTTGTGTAGTCTTATGGTTTTTTGTGTGTTTTTGTTTTAGACAAGATCCACCATGAAGTGCATGCTCACTTGTACAGCCCTGAGTGGCCTTGAATTTGTGGCAGTCTTCCAGCCTCATCCTCACAAGCACTGGGATTATAGGTGAAAGCCACCATGCCCAGATTCCTACTGGGTTTTTTGATTTTATCTTTTCTCATTAGGACCATTTAATCTTACAGAGTTTAAAGATTATAAGAAATAGTGAGCTTAGCTTTGAAAGTTTTTTTTTGTCTTTCTTTTTTTTGTTCTAAAAAGAAAAAAATTGAATTGCAAAGCAAGATAATAGGAGAGTAACAATGGTTCATTCATTGTGCATTGTTATCTTAGAGTACCAGATGTAGTGATTTGATTACCCAAACAACATTAGCAGAAACCTTTCAGTGAACTAAGAGAAATTAGCAGTATAATTTTCTTGACAAATATATATATATATATATATATATATATATATATATATATATTCAACCTTACAAGAGAACAATGTGAAAAATAGCAGAGGAAGATAAACAGCAGAGGAAGACAAGACTAAGGAAGAAGATTAAGAAGGGTAATGAGGAGGAAAGGAGGAAGTAACCAAGAAAGCAGAATTAGAGGTAGGAAGTACCTTGCCGGAAGTGAGACAGATGGAGGGAGGGGCTTCCTGGGAATCTGAGGGAGCGCTTGGGGGCTGGGGGCATCGGGCTCATGGCTCGCTCTCCAGTACAGAGATGCTCTGTAGTTCCCACAGTGATTGATTAGGTTCCTACTGCCTCATCTGTCTGAGAACAAAGTTTCACAGCAGAAGGATAATCTAGCTACAAGTGAGTTAAGTCAGTAGTGCAAATAACTCTTGAAGATACATAAAGAAGCTGAGAAAAAGTCCATGAAATTAAGCTTAATTTATTTGATCATAGATTCTGTCTTGTGAAGTGTGGCATGTGAATTGGGGCATATTTTAAAAATTTTTATTAGTACTTGTGTGTAGTGCACAACGATTATATGCGTTGTCGTGATTTGGTGCATATACATAACACATCTTTTTTCCCCCTGCCCTCCCTCACTGATCCTCCTCAGATGTTGAATCTTCGTAGAGCCATGCTTCTTCTGACCTTGAAGCCACTGTATCACACCTTATGGTATCCGTTGCTGGCCAGAAAGGGATTTCCTACCACACCTCTTATATTCCTAAGTGACTGTTCCTCTCAGCCAGTCCCTAGCTCTGAGCTTTTTCTCTGAAGCTCTTCAGATTGCTCCCTGACTGTGGTCCAATTGTTTTCTGATCTGGGCCACATTTTCCGTAACAGAATTTGACTTGGAGAGGTGCTGGTGTCTAGCACTTCTGCGGTGTCAGAAGAACTCAGCCCCTAACCATAGTCCTTCATTCTCAGATTAATTGGCAGTAGTTGTGCTTCTTTGCTTGCCTCTCACTCCGCCTTGTTCCTTGAACCATTTCCCGTGATGTGAGAAGGGTTCTGACAAGTTTCTTAGCACCAACACTTCACAACTCACACTTAGCTTCAAAATGCTGTGGACTTGACACTACTCTTTAGAAGAATTAAATCCGTAGGCTCTGGAGTTACAGGCACATAACCTTCACATGTGTCCCTCTGCTCAAAGCTTGAAGGCCTGGGGACTGTGGAAGAGTGGTATATACTTTGTGAATTTCCTGATTCATTTTCTGACAGTTTTAGAGGCTTTACAGAGATTTGGTCTTTCTGAGCCTGATTTGAACATGCCCTTGTTCTTGGACCGGGATAGGGAGACCCATGTCCGAAGGGGAGGAGCAGCTCCTCGCTCTCAGAAGCCTGTGTTTGCCATCTGGTTAGCGGCGCTGCTCCCCGCTGTGGTACGTGTGAAGGCCCTCGCTGTGGAGACCGGTTTCTTTCAGCCTATTGCTTTCTTCTGCCTCCTACAGCAGCAACTCCAGCTTTGCTTCCACATGAGCTGTTTTATGAGTGCCCACGTGTACTTGTGCTTGGTGCATGCTGGTGGTTTTGAGATCCCTCCTGGGACTTCAAGGCGATTTTTAGCTTCTTTACAGTTAATTAAAGTCATCCTCTAATAAGCTCAATTTTTACGGCCTTACCTGCTTCTGGAACCTGAGCTGCAGTTTAGAAAATACTGCCCATCTCTGGGGTTTAATCAAATGAAGCCTCGGCAAGGCTCCTAGCTTGCGCCAGTGCCACCATATGAGCAATGATCCACTGGCATCAGTTACAATGGACTGAGGTAAGACCTCGGCTTAAATTAGGAGGGGGAGGGGAGAAATGTATAAAGGCATGAACAGTGGGGAGGAGGAGGCTGGATTTCACAATGACTGTTATCCTGATACATGCATTTTTCTATATGCATGTATATGCCAGGGACTATATAAGCATTAGAAAGCTGGAAAGCTTTGACGTCAGTCAAATTAAGTCCACCACTTTTCGATGTGTACCTTGGGAGAGTGATTTTACTAAACCACTGTTCCATTGCCCATAACCCTTCTTTGGGTTATGGTAGTTCAATCCCCAGTAACACCCCCCACCAAAAAAAAAAAAAAAAAAAGAAAAGAAAATGGGATCAGAGGGAGGGCAGCTGAAGGCAGAGCTTGGGCGTGGCTGTGTGACCCTTGGGGACATGTTGGCTTTTACTCACTAAGGATTATTGTGGCAGGAGGCAGACCTAACTTAACGTATAGCTTTGAGGGATCGCTTTTACAGCTGTTCTGAGACAGTGCTGAGCAGGAGTAAGATAGGGCACAGAATCCAAGAACTATTGCTACAGCTGGAGCTAGAGCTAGAGGGAGATGGAGAGGGACAGCAAAAGCAAAAGATAGGTGGGATATGGTCACGTTCTGGATACACAGTGTCTCCTTTTATCTGCAGGAGATACGTGGCAGGACCTACAGAGAGCCCCTGGAATCACCAATAGTGCTGAGCCCTACACAAACGTTTTTTTCTATAGATATATACATACAACAAGGCTTAATTTATAAATTTGGCAAAGTATGAGGTTAACAATAATAAGTAACTAAAAAAAGAACAATTATAACAGCATGCTACAATAAAATTTATTTAAAGGTTGTGAATTGTTTATTTCTGTGATTTTTCCCATCTGACATTTTTGGATCACTGTTAACTTTTAGCCATTTTTGGAAAGCGAGACTGGGTAAGGGGAGATTGCAGTATTTTCACAACAGAGGTAATCGGCTTTGTGGACTTGGAGAGGGAGTGAGAGAAAGAGAAGTCGAAAGGAGGAAAAGAGAATGTAGAAATAAATAATGCTCTAGCAGGCAAAACTGGGGCCAAAGATGTGACGGATTCCACCTCTGGAATTTAGGAAACAACAGCCAGGAACTTACACTCAAAGCTGTCCAGTGAAAATACCTGTTCAAACTTAGTGCCCTGAGATTAGCTGGAGCCATTATACTATGCAAAGGAGGGGTTGGCGAACACCGTCTGTACGTGGCCTGATGGTAAGCTTGGCTTTTGGTAAGCTGCTATAAAGAGCACCTGTGCCTGGATTAAAACACATATTTGCAAAAGCAGGTAGCAGGGTGGATTGGATTTGTAGCCTCTGTTTGCCTACTCCCGACTTCACCTCTGAAATGTCAGTCTCTGAACTGATAAAATCTTTTGTTCAAGAACAGCATCCACATGTGGGCATCCAAACTTCAACCCTTAAGGAAAGTGAGTTGTTCATTTCAACTTGATTATGCAGCATTTTAAAAAGAGTAACTTTTCAGGAAACACAGGTATATGCCATAAAATTCTGGAAAGACAGCTGTCCTTCCTCCCAAGAGAAGGGACAGATCATCTGTTGTCCCAATAAGTAGTTACAGCTATGGTTAAGACTTTGGTCAGTAGGGCTGGAGAGATAGCTCAGTGGTCTGAGCACCTACCTAGCAAGCTGGAGAACCTGAGTTTGATTCCTGGTACTGCATGCTGTGCTGGCCTATGTCTAGTGGGCCACAGTGGGTGTGGTGGTACATGTCTGTAATCCCAGCACTGGGCTGAGACAGGAGGATCACTACAAGTCTGAGCTGTGTAGTGAGACCCAGTACCGAATAACTAACTAACTAACTAACTAACTAACTAACTAACTAACTAACTAAAGATTAAAAAAATACCAAATTCTGTCCCACATGCCCTGTTTAGTTTCTGTTTTCAGACTGGTGATTCTCAGCTGGGGGCAGTTCTGCCATCCAGGGATGTTTGACTGTGTCTGCTACATTTAGGTTAATCACCCCTGGGGCCTTGTGGGCAAAGCCAGAGATGCAGTTAATCATCCTGTAATGCAGAAAGCAGCCCCAGCCACTTAGAGTCACCCACTCTGAGGATGGTATCGAAGGTGGGAGACCCCAGGTAGAACTCTTAGATGGATTACCCATACAGTTTAAAAATGAAATTAAAAGGAGATATGACACTGGATTATCATTTTTGTTTTTTGGTTTTTTTTGTTGTCTTTTTGAGACAGGGTCTCACTATGCAGTTCAGGCTGGCCTTAAGCTCACTTTGTAGCTCAGGCTGGTCTCGAACTCACAACAATCCTCCTGCCTCAGCCTCCCGAGTGCTGGGATTACAGGCATGCGCCACCATGCCCGGCTCTTGTTTTTTGTTTTTTGTTTTTTTTTGTCTTTTCATTTTTGTCCTCATTTAGAAATAAACATCTATCTGTGCATATAAGTCCGCTTTTCTGTTATCATGAATTTCGTGTGAAAGCACCATGATTTAAAACTCCTTTTCCTTATTTTCAAATACTTCACTTCTTTTCTAATTTTTCACTTACATAATCAAGTAACCTTCTCACATGTAAATACTTAGGCATTTTGTGAGTCTTATGTGCTCAGTGACACATAATGTGCCTGGAGTGAGAGGGGTGCTGGGTAAGTCGCCTCAAGGTGGAACTTGTCTGCCTTTCTTTGCTTGGACAGGGTCTGGGGCCAGGGCCCCCAGATGTGTCTTTGGCCAGTGGGCTGTGTCTTACCTCAGATACTAGAGGGAAGGCAAGGTGATTTGGAATACTCCTGAGCCAGGGACAGGGCTGAACTGGTAGAAGACGTGAGCATTGGTACCAAGGCCCGTGCTAGCTGTGTGCTGCTCCCAGTGACTCGCGTGCCACTGGTAGGCCAGGACCTGCAGCATGGACCAGGCTGGTGGCTGACAGCGTGGGATGCAAAAGAAGCGATGGCCAGATAGCCGCCCCCAGGACTGGGGACGGAACTGAGGGCTTCACGCTAAGCTGCCTCCCTACCCCTGGTTTAAAGTTGTAATTTCTAAGACAGGGAGTTATTGTGCTGCCCGGTGTGTGCTTCGACTTGAAATCCTCCTGGGTCAGTCTCCTGGAGTGCTGGGACCACAGGCATGCCCCACCGTGTCTGGCTCTAACATTGCATTTTGATACATTGTAAGAGATTCCATCTTTCTGCTTATATTATCCATTTATTCACATATATTGTCCTCTTATTCTGTTGGAGCCATTAATATATTAACTAAAATGATTTTTAATTCCTTGTCTGGTACTTACACATTCTCTACCATGCCTGACTCTGATTCTAATACTTTGTCACCTACAAACTGCAGTACAGGGTCTTAGAATAAATCTTGAGATAATTTGAATGACCTTAATCAGATACAAAAGCTACAATTCTTGTTACATAGGTTTTGCTTTATCTCGGTCTTAACCATCCAGCAGAAAAGTATAAAACCGAAGTATAAGATGTAAAGCCATATTACTATGCTGAGCTGTAAAAGACTCAAGTCAACAACTTCTGACATTGCCAGACATATGGAAAACCCAATACTATTATGGACTACTGGACTATTTTGAAATATTTTGCTGAATTCACACAACTATAATATTTAATTGACAAAGCTAAATAGAAAAAGGGGGATACAAATGAATGATCATATATTCAAAATAGTTAAGATACATATATAGCTACATTCTCTTAATTCAATGAGTAGAGAGATCTGTTCTAATAGTGTTTGTAAATAGAATATTATGTCTGCATCTTGTACAATAAATAATCACTAAGAAAACAATTGCATTGTATTAATTATTGAATCTGTCTTGCTTATTTGATTTGAAACTGTCTCATTGCTATTTGTTTCTCAATAAAATTATGGAAAAAATAGTTTGTCACTATAGACCATATGTTTTGCCTTTCAGTATGGCTTGCAAGTCTTTGTTGAGAGCAATGTAAATCAATTAAAAGAAACTGATAACATTTAATTTTTGTTTGCTTCTGTTTCATTTCATTTTGTTTGAGACATGGTCTCACTGGTTGGCTTTGAACTCACTATTTAACCCAGTTTGGTGTCAAAATCACAGCTATCCACCTGCTTCCATCTCCCAAGTGCTGGAATTACAGAGCTGTATCACTGGGCCTGGTAATACTGTTGTAATTTTAAGGTCGCATTGTTTAGTGATCCTCCTGTCTCAGCCACCCCCCGCTGGGATTACAGGTGTGTGCCACCACTCTGAGTTTTGGGGCTGGCATGGCATGTGGTGCTGGGGATGGAACTTGGGTTGGTCCTTGTGCTCGCCATGCAGGCACTTAGACTGCCAGGCTATCTCCCTGGAGCGAGTCTCTCTTTGAAGCTTCCGCTCTCTGCTCCATCTCTAGCTTTCCCCCCACACCTGGTATTCTCTGACTGTCTGCTTCCTTGTAAGTGAAGGTGCTACAATGCCAGCTGTAAACACATGGGTGGGAAGGACATGATGGGGGGTGCTGTGGACTGTGGCTTTACCATGATCTCCTGGTTGAATGTCCCTAATCTACCTGAAATATGAACTATTCCAATCCAAAACTTCTGACAACTGGCACAGTGCCACACTAGAAAATTCCACACCTGACCTCACATCACAGGGCATAGTCAGAAATGCAGGCACACTAGCTAGCAACGTCCTACCAGTTACCTCTAGGTTCTGTGGATGGGATGTTCCTGACACATAAACGAATCTCATGCTTAGACTGGGTCCAGGCCCCAGGATGCATCGTTGTGCATTTACAAGTACTCCAAAGTCCAAAGACAAACCCAAACCCCAAGCACTTCCTGCTCTGGCTGTACTGGATGAAAGATGCTCAGTCTGCAGCTGTGGGCACAGTCAGACTACCAGTGTACTTGGGGTTTCCTCTTGGATGGCTTAATTTGCTTAGAGTGAAATAAGCTAGTTTCTGGCCTGAAAGCTAAATGTTTGTCTCTCAACATGCCAAGAGCAGAAGAAGAAAAGGCCTGGGTGTTCCCTTCTCCTCTAAGGTGCTCTGCTTGCTCTGGATTATACACTTGTTCCCCCAGGATCAAACCGTCACTCTTGTTGGGATTTGGGAACTGTCTGTCTCCAAGGAGAAGAAGGGAGAATCTTGGCTATGATTCATATGAAGCCTTGTAAGTCTTCAGCCAACCCTCTTTTCAGCTTTTGCTTTTCCAGAGAACATGCTGCTACCCATTAGCTTTGGGGATTCTTTCTCAGCTCTTTTGAACAAGATGGCACTCATCTCCTTGTGTCCCAGCTTCCAAAACAGGGCTGCTATTACAGCTTTTCTCATTTTCTTTGTCATTGTAGCCTCTGGCCTAAAAATAAGAAAATCTCATTATGTCTCTTTGGTTGGAATTTGAGAGGAAGAAGGGCAAGTGTGTGTGCATGTAGGTAGAAATGCCTTCCTTCCCTGTTTCCTGCGGTCTTGTGGATCGAGGTAACCACAATGACCCTCAAACAGACATGCTCAGGTCTTCGTTTACATGAATCACAGTTAAATTTTTCATCTTTTTGTTTTATATTAATGTTTATTTATATAAGAATAATAGATAGATAATAGTATAATGTATGCTATTACAACTATTTGTTTAAGTTGAGATATATTCCATGTATTTGTTCTGGTAAAGATTTACTTTTCTAAGACCACTGGTGCACCTTTTCTTGAACTACCTTCTGAGTCTATCATTAATATTTGATGTTCATTTTAGTCCAAAATGGGACTAAAGAAGCAGGAAATTCAACTCAAGAGAGAAGCCAAGTTGAACCTTAAGGGTTAGCATGTCCTAAGAAAAAGACATATTTTTTGAAAGCCTTTCAGGCCTGAAGATGTCTTAATTCTTCTCAAGCACTTCTTTGAAACATTGTCTAGATCTAGAGTTGTAGGTTAAGAAAAGTATTGTCCTCAAGACAACGAAGGCACTTTTGTATTGCCATTGAATGTCTTATCTTGTCATTGAGAGCTGCAGTGCTTTCTGATTGCAGTTCTCTGTGTGAATTATGACTACTCCCCTACCCCTGAGACATTTTAGTATATTTTCATGTGCTCTAGTGTGAACCTTTTGTGCTGTGCCTTAATCTGTGTCCTATTTCTTAGGGTGATGGCACACTGAGGAAGCTGTATCCATTCTGGAGACATGTCACTATATTCCTATGATAATTTCTTCCCTTCATATTCTCTTTGAATTATCTAGAACTTTTCTCAGTTAGAGGTGGAATATTTTAGACTATTTTCTCTTTAAAGATCCTTTGATTCTCTTTATGTCTGCAATTTTAATTTACATTACATTTTTAAAGAGCTATTCACTTTATGTTTTTATTGTCCTTACTATATTTTAAACTATTCAAAATTGTTTTGTTATTCCTTTTACTTGATGGCACCCTATGCTTGGTTTTTGTCTATAGTATTTTTGCTTATCTGTGTATATAGGAGTTATTTTCTGAAAGTTTTTTCTCTTCCCTACATTGTATAGTGTTTTCTTCCCAGGTTCCCCTTTTCCCTGGGTTTGACTGTGATCTTGTTAAGTTCTAAATACAAGCCAGTCACTAAGCATGAATGTTTAAGAGCACTGAAATGTGGATGGGGCTTGTCTATGCTGGGTTGAACAGTAGTGTGTGTCTTTAATTTGTCAAGAGAAGAATGTTCTAGCTTCCTGTGTGGCAAGAGTATTTGAGAGACACACATCTCTGGTTCCCAACAAGTTGGGCTAGGGAAGCAGGCCAAGACCTTTCCTCTGCACTCCATCCTCATATTCCACTCCACTCCATTCTCACATTTACCCTCTCCTGAACTCATTGCTCCAATATGGGGTCATCCCAGAGTTCTGCTGGAACAACCAACTCCTCCTTAACATCAGTGTTAGTATATAAATAATAGAATTCCTCTTTTTTCATGTGGTATCATCAGACTTTTGTTTCTTTTCTCATGCTTTCAAATATCTGTTGCATATCTAACCATCTGTGTCCCCTCATTGTTTTCTTCCACCTTTATTCTTGTGAGGTTTGGGGTGTGAAGTGAGGTGATGTTGTGGTTTGTGTGTAGTTATCCCCCCCCCCAAAAAAAAACCTCATTTAGTCATGGAGCTGCTTCTAGAGTTTGTGATTAATTCATGATCCAATGATGGGATTATGGGTGTGAGTGCTGTTCCTGCCCTGGTGTGGGTAATTTGCATTACAGTGTGAGGTGGGGAGAGAGGCTTGCTAGAAGCAACAGCTGCTGCCGCTCCCTTTGTTCTTTGCTGTTTTCTGCAGCCATGAACAGCTACTGTCTTCCCTGTACCACTCTGCCTTGAGCCAGTGGAATATGGACTGAAATGTCCCACTAACTGTGAGCTAAATAAACCTTTCCTTCCTTAATGTTGGGAGTCTGATATTTTGTCCTTGCAACAAGAGAATAATAACCACAGGTGATAAAGCCCTGAACTACTAACTTGATTATATTTAATAGCATCTCTTGGACTTGGGCTTTTAGCCCAAACATTCCTCCTTATAAAAGGCACCTGAATTCTGCCTGGCTATGGATGGGCTCTATCCTTTTGTTTAGAAATATACAGTTTTATGTTACTTGTCGTGTGCTCCACAATCATATGCCATACTCCTTAATCCCAGCTTCTCTGGCTGAAACTGAGGCTGAGGCCAAATGGGAGCTGAAGGCCATTCATGTATTCATGTGGGAAATGCAAAATGCCCCCAAGGAGCCAGTTGTTCTGAGGCCTGCCCTTGGCAGTGGCCCAGTGGCAGTGCCTCTGGCCGTGGTACCAGAGGAGAGCACCAGAAGCACAGCGGCTACACAGCAGCCACCTCAGAGGTCTCCCTCAGTACTTTATGGCCCCTTTGGAAGCATGTGACTGTAGCAATGGTTGTCACCCAGACCGCACAGGACTGGGAGTTATCTTTCTTATACAACTGCTTCTCCTAAATGGGAATCTAAACAGGGAAGAAAATTGACATTTAATGAGTGGACGTATCATGCTAGGTGCTTTATGTAGTTTTACTAACTTCGTTCTTGGAACAGTTCTTTGAGAATAGTATTGATACCTCATTTACAGATTTGGAAACTGAGTTTGGAAGTTTAAATAGCTTACCAAGGGCATGGCTGCTAAGTGGCAGAATGGGGATTTAAACTCAAACATGTCCAGCTCAAAACTAGCAAAACTTTGGTGGACCACTCTGAATAGTGAAGAAACTGGGGTCTTCCATTCATTCCACAGGAGCACTGTGTGTGTTAGGTGTGCACTCAGAAAGTGCTCCAGAGGTGTTATTTGAATGACCAAGTGTGATGGAAAAACTATTCTCTCTTTCTTTTTCTAAGTACATTAAGATATTTAACAAAGATGGCTTAAAATACAGATACTTGTTTAAAAGAATCTAGAAGGCTCAATAAATACCCAACCAAGTTTCAATTTCCCTCAGCTAAGACATACATCTTGAGGATCTAATAGGGCCAATACCCAAATGCAATTTGTATCATCCCTTTTAAGGTCCTGTGTGGAGAATCCCTTGTGAGAACAACTTTGCTGGTTGAGATCATACTTGTGTTTGGGAAACAGGGAAACTTCTTTGTGTAACAGTTTTGGAGAGTGATTTTAAAATAATAAGAAAGAAACCTTTTAGAAAGCAAATTAATTTGGACATAGATCTGGTTTGTTAATTTCTAGCACCTTGTCTTACGTTCAGAAGAGTAGGAAGTGATATCCTAGGTGACCAGCACATACTGGGCTGCATGGGAATTTCATTAGAATAGCAACAGCGCTGGGGAACGAGAATGAGATCAGTTGTTTCCTAAGTGCATATTTGTCCAGTTTTCTCTTTTCTTGCAGCACTGAGGAAGCATGGGAATGCCAAATCTGGCTCTTGGTGGAAATGGAAGCAGGGGGCTTAGGACTTCAAAGAGAAAGACAGGTGCAGGTAAACAGGTGTGTGTGTGTGTGTGTGTGTGTGTGTGTGTGTGTATGTATATACATGCACATATGATAATCTCCTGCATTGCCTCAGATACTGCTTGGTGTTTGCAGCTTGCTTTGTAGTCAGTAGGTGAACCATAAATTAGGTTAATCTAGATCAAAAGAAGAATCTGACTCTACATGGCAGAATGACAGCCTTAGCTAACCCTGGAGTGTTTATATGCTTTCCTGAAAGTTCAAGTATGCCATCTTAGCTGAGTGGAACAGAGGATGTGTGTAATCTCAGCACCCTGGGAGGATGAGGCAGGAGGATCACAAGTTCCAGCCCAGCCCCACCAGCCCGAGCAACTCAGACAAACAAAACAAAATGAAACAAAATGCAAAGGGCTGTGCTGGGATGTAGCTCAGGGTGAAGGCCCTCAATTGAAGGCTGAGTCACACACACACACACACACACACACACACACACACACACACACACACACACACACTTTTTCCTTAATTTAGTAGAGATTGGCAGCACAAAGCCTATAGCATGGGTGTCTAATTTAAGGGAAAGTAGATTAATATGCTACCAAGCAGTAGTTTAATTTATGGTACTGAATGATTAATGGGAACAACCACAAGTATGGATTTATTTTCCTATCAAACCTAGCAGAATTTATACCACTTATTTCTTCAAATAAGCAATTCTTCCTTAGGGCTGGCCTACTAGAACAGCCTGAGGGCTGCTGGAACTAATGGAAATGCTGCCTTGCCCCTCTCCCTCCTTTTTTCCCCTCCTTCCTTCTTCTCAAGGAAAACAGAGATATGACACCCCCTCCCATGCAGGGCGCTGAGCAGGGGCTGCTCCCTGGCAGTCACTGGCTCAGACACTTCATGTCGCAAAAATAACCACATAGTGAGAGTACTTCTGGTAGTGGGCTGTGGGCGGTGGAGGGTGCAGAAGGCAGTCAGTGTGCTTGTGATGGTGGGGATGATGGAGGGAGGGCGGAGAAGACTCCTGCATGTGTGGTAGCCAGTCAGATTACAGTGAGAGTCAGAGTAAGCCTGGGATTGTGTATCCCACAGTAGGCAGGACAAGAGGGCCACCAATCAAACAGAAAGAGCCTGCACAGAGGCATGGCTGTCAGTGCACTTGAGCAAGGGGGAGAGACAAGGCCTCTGAAAGGCAGGAGCTCCAGCAGATGAGGAGACTGGGGCAGGGGATTCACAGGGCCTTCTTTTCCAGGCCTAAAGTCAGCAAAAGGGGATGTAGCAGAAGTTGGTTTGTTTGCATTTTAACCAATTAAATTAACATTTATTTAACTATAATGTACAAGGACTTGTACAAAATATGTAAAAGATTCCATAATATTATAAAATGTTACAGGTGGAGAAAGACTTAAAATATGACTTAAGCCAACATTTTAGTTCCAGGTGACAGTATTTAGGCAGTGTAGTAAGACGCACCTGAGCACACGCTGCTTTACAGAACAGCATGTAGACTTTGCATCAACGCCAGATTTCTGGATGCAGTTCAGGGTTCTGGATTCAGTGCCAAAGGTGCTGTTCCTTCCCTGAGGTACTTTGCTCTGTTGAGGCCAAATAAGCCATATGTAACTTTCTTTGGGAAAAACTGGTTTATATAACATATATTAGTTTGTTGCCCTCACATTTCTGCAGCATATTTTTTTGTATTTCTAAGTCTCTCATTTCTTATTCTGTCCTAGCTATGTACTCCCAAGAACCATCATTATTGCGAGAGAAAATGTTCAGAATAGGGCTGGGAAGGTAGCTCAGCAGAATAAGCACTTGCCTGGCAAGCACAAGGTCCTGATTTCAGTCCCTGGTACCACGAAAAAAAAAAAAAAAATTGGCTACTTTCCTCTCCCCTCAAACACTTTTAAACTATTTTTATTCAGCTATTTTACTGCAGCAGGATATACATGACACAATATATTGGCCAAATATATTGGCCCTATTTAACGTGTATTGTTTTCTGACACCAAGCACCTTCATATTACTGGACAGCTCTCCCAGATGTCCCTCCCTCCTCAGAATTTTGCCACTCCAAACTGAAATCCTTCCTTTGCCCCTTGGTCTCTGGCAACCAACAGCTTACTTTTTTCTCTATGCATCTCAACATTTTCAATGAAACATTTAAATTCTAATGCATAGCTAAAGTGACAGAGTCACACAGAATGCATCATACACCTCCGCTTTACAATGAGCATTTGGAGATATTTGCTTTTCCACAAACCTGTCCACTTTATTTGTTTCTCCAGCATCAAGCAATCCATGTAATTTCTCTCCTATGCTACATTTTCATGCATTTCAAACTAAATTGTGTCTATGAGGGTTTCTCTTCCCCCCTTCAACCCTTTAGCGTGTGTATCTTGCCCAAAACATGACATTATTTACGGCTATAGATAGATGTTTCAGATCTCCACAGCTGGGGAGGACTTGATGAGGAAGTTTCCTGCTAGGACGAACAACTCTGGTCCCATTCAATAAGGAAGGTAGATGGGTGTGATTCTGGAGGAAATCACAGAGGTGTTTTCTTGAGGCTGATTTACATAGATCTAGATTCACCTTAGCAAGACCACACCACAAAGATGAATAAACAAAACAACAACTAAACTAGAACCTAGTTCCATTAAATTTTAGCTCCACTAAATCACTCCAGTTTAATAAAGTAAAAGAGTAAGAGCTTTGGAATCACATAAATTCAGCTTCCTGATGCAGGTGTCCTGTCCAGCTGTCTTTCTATTCATTCTTCTTTTGCTTTGACTCATAAGATATCTGGTGTAGTTCATAAGAACAAAAGAAAAATAAAGTCCCTGAGCAGGGATTGTCCCAAGAGTATTTCAGTTTGAGTTTCCTGCCATCTGCTTCACTTTGCTAAGGTGAGTCTGGATCTGTGTATCTCAGCCTTGAGAAACACTTGTGTCATTTCCTCAAGAATCACACCCATCTACCTCATGAAGGGAAAAATAAAGCCTATGTATGGAATTCTCTATAAGCAGAGAAGCCTATGGTCATAACTTGGGAAAAATCACTTAAGTTTGGTGAGATTCCGTTGGCTCATCTGTAAAAGGGGGAAAATAAATACTAGCTCTCGCCAGAGTTACTGTAAGAATTAGGAGGTTTAGAGTCCTTGAATGTTGCCCTGCACTGAGGTGCTCAGAATTGTTGATTGCTCTCCCCTCTAATGCCACATTACCTTGTATTCAATTGGAAGTGGAGAATACAGGTCCTGTGAAGGAAGGTTTCAGTGAGGCTGTCATTCACTGGGGTTTTAGTACTTGGGGCAACTGTGCTTCTTTCTTGTCCCCCATTTCCCAGCAGAGTCCCAGTGGAACACTAGTTGTCAATCTGCATCAGGGCTGGCTAGGTTTGTTTGCTAGGTGCTTCACTGCTTTTGTTTTGTTTTGTTGTTCCTTTTTAATTTTAGCTATAGAGTACTGCTGCATGATTCAAAACAAAACGTTCCTCCCAATGTGGAATGCTTCATTGGACAGCTTACGGTATTTTCCTTCTCATTTATAGTTCTCCAAATGTTGGCAGTGAAGATGAAGCCATGATATGCTGGTCTTGGGGGTTAGTTAGCAGGCAGCAAATTTGCTGAGTGATTCTTTCTAGCTGATTCCTTCGGTTACTTAAGCACCTGAGGAGGTGAGGTGTCACTCAGCGTTCCACCTTGCTGCTTGGTGCTTTGATCTTGAGAGCTTCAGGAGCCAGATTTACTTAACCTATTTAATTCAGCAGCTTTATTTGGATGTCAGACTGGCTAGTTTTGACTGGGCCATGGGGTGTCTTGACATTTGTCTGTGAGGGTTTACAGGATGAGATTAAGATGTGAATCAGTAAACTGAGTACAGCAGATTGCTCACCCACATTGCTTCATCTCATAAATTGAAAATTTAAATAGAAAAAAAAATTCAGTAAGACCAAATAAATAGACAAACAAACCCCAAAATGAAGAGGAACGCAGGCAACTTCTCTTGCCTGGCAGCCTGAGCTGGGACGTTGGTCTCTTCAAGTCCTCAAACTCAGATCAAAACATTATCCTTTCTAGGCTTGGCATTCGTGGTCTAATTAAGCTCCTCTTGGAGAGTGAGAACAGTGTTTGCCCCACTTCTCATCACCATTGCACCAAAATTAAACGTCAGTTTTTCAGTACATGAATTTGAGGGGACACATTCAAACCATAGCACTTTCCATTGCTTGTTTCACTACCCTCCCATTGAAAAGCTTTCCCAGTCTGTACAAGAGAGAAACTGACAGTGCAATTGGTGTGCTCGGTTTGCTCTGGCCCTAGAGTGCACTGTGCCCATTTCCTCCAGGACCTAGTTTGTCCTCCTCCCCATCTCCCTGTATTTCACTTATCTCTATCTTCCTGGTGGCCTCCTGTACCACTTACTCCAGGCCAGAAAGACTCCTGTCTTTTTTGGACAGGAAAATGGTGCCAGACAGGATGGGGTTGAGAACCAGATATACAGTTAGCAGGCCATACCTCTGGGGCCCACCCAGACACACTCTGAGATGCAGGGGATTCTCAAGCCAATCAAGCAGACATTCCAGGTTAATGGTCAAGAGCTCCCTTGGGGTGCCAGTGTTGTCCTTCTTTGGGGAGCACAATCTGATTATTCTCTGGCCTCACTGTTTTCCCTTTTGCCCCTCCCCAGAAATGCCATTGCTGGCTCATTTCTTTCCGAGAAGAATTTAAGGATGCAGGCAATTTGAGTATGGAAAATTCTTTTGAGCAGCAAAAATGTTTTTCTTAATGAAACAACAAGATGAGTCAGCATGCATTTATTGTACATTTCCTAACCTTGTAGAAGGCAAATACAGCCTAGTCACTGCCTTCAAGGAGTTTATATACAATCAAAAAGGCAGATTATCTTTAAGAAATACAGGAGCCTGTCTTCCTTATCTGTGGGGCCTCCAAGACTTCCAGGAAATGCCTGAACTCCCAGCTAACACCAATGCATGCACTATGTCTTTTTATTCCTACACAAATGTCACTGATAAATTTTGACTTATAAATTGGACAGAGTAAGAGATTAATAACAATAGAAACAATGACAGTATTTATTATTGAAGTTATGAATGAAACAGAACAATTATAATAGAATATGGTAATAAAAAGTTATAGAAGTGTAATCTCTCTCGAACTATCATGCTGGGCACTATACATGCAAGAACCCTGTACAGCATGGCTTTGCTGGCCTAGGGATGATTATATCTGGGATGGGAGGGTGCGTGAAACCAGGTGATTCCCTCTTGATATTTAGAATACTATACAGTTTAAAACTTAAATACTATTTATTTCTGAAGTTCCATTTAATAATTTCAGAACATGTTTGATTGCAGGTAACCCCACCCCTTTGTGGCCCACCCAGACATACTCTGAAATGTAGGAGACCCTCAAGCCAATCACGTTGACATTCCAGGTTGATGGTCACAAACTCCCCCAGGGCGCCAGAGCCACCATGCAGGGAGCACAATCTGAGTGTTCTCACGGAGAAGGGGAAGTGCCATCCTAGCCAGGAAGCTTAGGCTGAGGGCAGTGATGGTAGCTCGGGGTAGGAGCCGCACACGGTGAGGTGTCAGAAATAATAGCGACCAGAGGCCAGAGCTGTATCATTTTAAGGACACTCCAAGCTGGAGGTTAGACAAGCTTGCAGGGTCAGTGAGCAGAGGCAGAAAATGAGGCAAAGCTACAGAGAAGGTAGGGTAGGGCAAAGATGACCTTTGGGCCACACTGAGGATCTAGGACCTGGCGCCTGGACGAAGGGTAAGCTGCTGAGAGACTTTAGAATATCACCCCGTCATTCTGAGACTTGCACGGTGGCAGGCAGAACCCTTCCGGCCCTTCCTTTTATTCCAAGATGTAACCTCACTATGATGCCCAGGCTGTCCTCAGGCTCATACTCTTTTGCCTCAGCCTCCTGATTCTCCTATGGAGAGAAGCAGAGAGACATTCACATAAGCAAGTAATAAGTACGGTTTGGGACTCAGATTTAGGTGATTGCCTGGGAGTCTTTTGAGGGTGTTTTCTTAACAATTTAATAAAAATATTTAATAACAATGGCTTTCCTTCTTTCACAGTAGTTCTTTTATTTTCAGGATATCTCAGATATAGTGCACATGAACTTCTTCAGCAATGGAAGACAAAACAACCTAACTTAAATAGTTAGCATTCATACTCTCCACTCCAGTCAGGCAGAAGGTCCTGAGAATCTCTTCTGTTCTTAGAACAAAACGCCCCTTATTGCTTACATTAGCTAGATTTTAGTCACTGTGGCAGAATGACTGAGAAAAGAACAATTTAGAGGAGGGAATGTTTGTTTTTGACTTGCGGTTTCAGAGGTTTTATTCCACAGCTGGGTGATCACTGTTGCTTTTAGGTCTGTGGTGAGGCCAAAACTTGGCCTCAGGACATGGCGCAGAAAGTCTGCCCACATCGTGGCCTGCAGGAAGCAAAGACAGAGCCTGTGCTGCAGACATCTTCCTCCTGGTTTTGCAGCATCCCAGCTTCCATCCTATCGGATGGTACCACCACATTCAGGGAAGGTTTTCTCCATCAGTTTGCTGACCCGCGTGCCAGTTGTCTCTGGAAAAGCCTTTGTAGGTACACCCCAAGATATGCTTAGCTAATTTCCTAGGCATTTATCAGTCCAGCTAAACTGACCATCAGGATTAACCATCACAGCTCTCCTTCCATACTTGCAAGAAAGTATGGCCAAAGGAGGAGAAGGTGGACCTCTGACTGTGGGGAATCCAATCCTTGTGTGTTGGAGGTGGCCCTTAAGAGGTGATTGTTAGCAAGCCTGTGTTTAGTGACATCAGCTTGGTGAATTAGAACTGGCTGGGGTGGGAGCACTTACACCACATATATCAGCAAATGCTACAAATTAGGTCCTCTCCATAGCCCCAGACCCAGAGCAGGCTGTTAAATACTAAAGAAGAAGAGGAAGAGGGAGAGGAAGAAGAAGAGGAAGGAGGAGGAGAAAGAAAGAGAAAGAGAAAGAGAAGGAGAAGGAGTAGGAGGAGGGTGCTTATCTATCTATTCCTGGGCCTAGATATCCTTTCAGCTTTCCCTGCCATTTGAGCGTGACCCTTGGTAGCCACCTCTGCTTAGGTCTGTCTACCTTGCAGTATTCTTGAGCACACAATTTCAAGCCAAAGCCTCTTGCCACCAGCACAGCTGGGATGCTGCTCTAAGCCTGCAGCCTCCAGGGCAGCACTTCCCCAGGCCTGACATGTTTCCTGATTCTAGTTTCTTTGATCAGTTCCCTAAATAATAAAGAGGACAGTGTCTTCATTATTATCTGTCACAGTCTCAGTGCCCAGGACACCATGCCAGTGAAGCTCATTGAAGAGAGCTTTGGACCAGTTGATAAAGTGAAGTAAAGACAACACCCCTGGCATAGCACAGACACACACGTGTGTGGAAGAATGTGTGAGCACCCCTAGTAAAGGGTGCAAGTGACGCCACCTTTCTAAGCAGCTGAATCTCATCCCACATTGCTGAATCCATTGGCAGGCCCTCAGCAAGAAGCTGGGCCAAACTCCTGGGCTAAATTTGTCAGGAGCATAAATTAGAATGACCAGAGTAGGAGAAGCAATTATTGTTTTGTAGCAAACAGATGGAAAAGAAAACACTCACTACGGACAAGTTTTCTGGCAGAACCAGCTGGAAGAAGTCATTTTGATGTAAGAAGTTGTGCATTAATGCTCTGCAGCATATTTTTGTCCAGGATTCTCTTCTTAAGATTGGAGATCAGTCAGGTGTGGTGGCTGATGCTCGTAATCCTAGCATTTGGGAGGCTGAAGTAGGAGGTTCCCTGGGAGTCCAAGGCCAGCTTGGGCTATAGCAGGTTGAAGGTCAGCCTGTACTGTGTAATGAGAAACTGTCCCAACAAAAGAAAGAAAAAAATAAATAAATAAGGATTTCTTTCATTTTTTTTTTTTTTTTTGACAGAACCAGGGATTGAACTGAGGCCCTTGTGCTTATTCTATGAGTGATCTCTCTGGCCCCAAAGTAAATAAATAAATAAATAAGTTGTTGAAGGCTAACTATTGACTTAAAGGATCTTGCTTTTCTGATAGGTGGCTGGCCTTGGGTAATTATTCTGTAGTGTGTTTAAGTATTCCTAAAGTGAATGCATTTTCTATAGTCATACCTCAGTGTAAGGAAGCAGTGACATCACTGTCTTATTCGCCTAAGTTGTTGCTGTACTGAAAACTGAACATCTGCCAGGCATGTGGCCACGCTAGTGGACACTCTGGGAGGTGGAGGCAGGAAGATTGCAAATTCAACTCCTGCCTGGGCAGTTTAGCAACTTGGCAAGTAGGTGTCTCAAAATAAGCAACAAGTTCCACAGCAGCAGCAAAAGGCTGGGGTTACCTGGGTTCAAACCACAGGACACAAAAAGAAAACAGAAATCCTATGAATCTATTCAGATCTGTCTGGATAAATAGGGCACTGTTTGCTCATCCTAGATCCAGCTGTGGGAAAGCTGTAGTTTGAAGTCAGACATCTGTTCTGACCAGTGGATCTTTTCAGGAAGATTGCTTAGCCTCTCACAACTTTCATTCTCAGAAAAAATAGTAGAAAAGTCAATTTTAGTTTTTAAAGATTTTGTGTAATTTGAAAAGGAACAATCTGAAAATAATGATAGGTTTTAGATGTAACAGTGGTGGTGGTGGCACAGCAGAGAATCAGAAATAGGGGGAGGGAAAGCCTTCATTAACTCCAAACACACGGAGAGGACTGAGAGCAGGGAGATGGGCAGATCCTCTGACCTGAAACAGGGAGCCTGAGACTTTATGGACTTTTGCCAAGGGTGGAGTTTGAGGGGCAGGGTTAGTGACATACAGGGAGCTGACTGGGGGCTCCCTTGTGTGGGCGGGAGAGATCAGAGGAAGGTGTACCCAGGGCTGGAGTGGGGAAGGAGGAGGAAGTTGTCTCTGGAAAGATAAGCTGCTGTTTTAAGGGCTTCAGCCATATCAGATGACCACCATAATAATTCAGCAATTCATGCTAGGGCCATAACCCATCACTCAGAATCTTTAAATTTTAGTTATTACAGTAAAAGACACACTGTCATTAATCCCTCTCAGAACACTCCACTTCCAATATGTATCCCACTGTCTTGCTCTTTCTGGAGCAGTTTGGTGAATGGTTTTAGTTACACTGTCATGGCTGCCTCGATATCCTGAACTGATTCAAAACACTCACTTTTCATTCAACTTGTTGGAAGAGCCAGAAGCCATACCATGCTGGTGGATATGGTAGAGCAGGGTGCACCGGCATGGTTTTCTGTGCCTGGCTTTCCCTCAGATGGCCCTCAGCAGCACCATTCACTATATTTTGGGCCTCACCCCCAGAAAGACACTCACCAAAGAAGACTTCTGGAACTGCTTCCGGAAGTGACAAGAACGATGAGATAATGTGTTTCAAGTGAGAGGAATCATTCTGAAGTACATTCATGTCAAGGCGTCTTTTACTGTAAATATTTTTACATTCGCACATTCACTATTTTCAACATTCCACATAGATTCAGCCAGACAGCAGTTTGAAAAATGCTTGACCCAGTGCCTTGTTCATAGTAGATGTTCACAAATAGGGTTTTTATCTCTATCATTTTGTTTCAGGATCTGTAAAAGCAAACCCTTGAAGCAAGTAGGTAAGACACTGCCCATCTGAAAAACCTCTGGTGGTTGCTGCTTTCCCCTCTTCAGGATGTTGTCCTGGCCAAGTAGTGGGATCTGGAGGAGATCTCCAGATTCCTCCTTGATTTGTTTGCAGAGCAGATGGCTTGGTATTTTCCTGGCAGCCTGTGTTAGCCAGAAGTGTCTGTGTTGTGCATGGTGGAAGAGGGAACAGCCTTGGCCTTTGGTCTTGGTGTTAACAGATTTGGGTTACTCTGAAGTCCACACTACCCAGAGCTCTCAACTCCAGAGCATGGACCAAAAGCCCCTGTGCAGTGGCCAGTAGGACAGGCTCAGATAACTTTTCCTGCAGGAGAGAAGGTCATGCAGCATTAGACACAAAGTAGGGGGCTGGCAAAGGAAGAGCTTTGCACAACTTGCTTTACAAAACCAAAATCAAGTAAAAAACATGTACTACTTAAGGAATACCTTGGTTGGGTGGTGTGTATGGCTATCATCATAATATTCAAGGAAGCTGAAGCAGGAGCATTACAAGTTCAAAGCTGGCTTGGACATTAGTGACTTAGTAAGACCATGTTTCAAAAATAAAAACACAAAAGACTTGGGGATTTAAACAGTGCAAATGTCCCGGGTTCAATCCCAGGTATTACAAAGATAAAATAAAAGACAAAATACAAAAAGGCACTCTTATATCTTCGTCTCTCATGGGTTATGTGGAGTAAGCATCAAGCATATCCACAGTAAGAAATGGAAAATCTCTGGAGACTGTAGCACATCACACTATTTGACAATGGCTTTGAGGCCCAATGAGTAAGACAGCAGGCTTTCAACTCTTGCTTCCTTTCAAGGTGGAGAGGAACCTAAAGAGATGTTCACTTTGTTCCTTGGGCCCAAACCTCGTGGCCTCTCTCCTTTCTTCTCTCACATTTTGGTGGGCTTCTCTCTGTCTCCATAGCTACCATGCCAGCCAAGCCACCACAGCCTTGGCCTGGGTACCAGGATGTAGCCTCCCACCTCACCATGTTCTGGTCCCCACATGGCGGCACAGTGGTCTCCATTACACCCGAGTCAGATCACATCACGGCTCCACTCCAGGTCTTCTGAGCACACCCTGAACACATCATGCAGTGCATCAACACCCTGTAGAGTCAGCCGGCACCTCCAGCACCAGCAGAAGCATAATTCGCTTAGCAGTTTTTCAGCAAGCACCAGTGCCGTGAAAGGAGCTGGGAACGGAGATGAATATGAAAGGCACATTACTCATTGCTGTTGCAAAGAGGATTAAATACAAGAACGTGTATACCGGGCTTGGCAAAGAGCTGGCATGCATTTGGGGCTTGTGGAATATGGTTGCCTTTTTGAAGAACCTGAATGTGGCATTTGGGAGTTATCTTTCTACTTTAGTTCATAATATTTTCTTTCATTGCTGAGAGAATGAGGCACACATTCTCTCTCTCTCTCTCTCTCTCTCTCTCTCTCTCTCTCTCTCTCTCTCTCTCTCTCTGCCTTTGCAGAAGTTTTGGAGACGTCAACTGGATGAATTCCAGGATGGTTAAAAGCCTCCTAGAAAGCCTCCTAAAATATATGTAAGTCACAGAATACATCCCTAATAACTTTTATCACATTCTTTTTCTTTTCCAGGATAGTTGGCTTTCTGTATGACATAAAGGTAATAAGAAATATTGATACCTTGGCATAACATAGATAAAAACTGTTCCAGAAGAAATATGAAGAACTTAAATCAAAAACTTAAATGGAAAACTTCAGTTTTACACAAGTGGACAATCTAGTCCAGAAAATCTTTCATTATAATGCTCCTAAATATGATCAATAAAAAATAGGAAAGTAAGCAGAGCTTAAGCAGGATTAATAAGAAACACATCATAGGGGCTGGGGAAATGGCTCAGTGGAATAAGCGCTTCCTTGG
Source organism: Ctenomys sociabilis (assembly GCA_004027165.1). Classification (NCBI taxonomy): domain Eukaryota; kingdom Metazoa; phylum Chordata; class Mammalia; order Rodentia; family Ctenomyidae; genus Ctenomys; species Ctenomys sociabilis. The sequence goes on along the minus strand of PVKA01014798.1, from coordinate 7,055 downwards.
CAAGGGCAGGGGCCTGAGTTCAATCCCTGGTTCTGCCCAAAAAAAAAAAAAAAAAAAAAAAAAAAAAAGAAAGAAACACATTGTAGTAAACATCATGTAGTACATCAACATATTTTTAAATACCAATCACATTTATCTGCTTTCCCTTATCCATGGACAATGGGTTCCAAGATTCCCCCACTAGATGCCTGAAATTGTGGATAGGGCTGAATCCTATCATTTAATGTCTTTTCTTTCTTTCTTTTTTTTTTTTTTTTTAAATTTACAAGTTGGTGCTATTAAAGAATATATAAAAAGTCTTCTATGAAATAAAGAAAATTTCATAACAAAATAATTAGAGAATAACAATAGTTAATATACTATGTTTTGTGAAGGATTCTTTTTGACTGGCTTAGGCAGCCTTAATGGTGGGTCTGGTGTGGCATGTAGAGCTGGGGATTGAATTGCAGTCCCCCACACCTCACTGGGTTTACCCATGCAGGTGCTTAAACAACAGAACTAACTGGCAAACCCCTATATTGCTTATTGTAATCTTAAAAAAAAAGACCAAAATGTTACATTGTAAGTTGTAGCCAAGGAGGACTCTTACAGAGAAGAAGCAAACAGAAAAGAGCATAGAACTTTCTCTTGGTGAGCTAAGAAATTGGTAGTATAAGAAAATAAATCAGCAGCTATACTAAAGTATTTTTGAATCAATAGAATAAATAATACAGGGAATCACTTGGGCTTCTCCCTATTTCAAGTTTAACTTTTATCACATTCTTAAGGAATGTCCTTGATTCATAAATGTTTAAGAAGTTTCTAAAACCCTATGAATGCCCTGCCATTCCATGTTACTCAAAGCAAAGATTTGACATGGAAACTCAGAAGAGACGATTAATTCCAGGACAGAAGTTGGATTTTGTCTGGTATGGGTACTGAGCCCTTTGGCTTCCTGAGCAGTGAGAGAAAGTACGTGTCAAGAGCATTGGCATTTGAGTCCCTGGAATTTAGGAGTTTGTTCCCACGCAGCTGAAGCCACCCGTGAGACTGCTGGGATGACAAGCAAGAAGGGCAAGCACAGGTGTTGGGAACACTTCACTAATCCAGGGTGAACCCAGATGGCGGAGGCAGAGCCCTGCAGGCGCTCCATGTAACTCCGCGCGCCAGGCTTGGTAGACCAGAAGGACGTCCCAAGGGGTGACAGGGGCCGGAGTGCTGTTCTGCCATTGCTACTTGTGTTATTAGTAGTGAGCTCTGCCCATGAGTGGCAGCTCCGTGAGACTCAGTCTGGTTCCCCTCCCTCTGACGTCATGTCTGTGTAGTTTTGCAGGAAACCTGTTCTTTGGATTTCTTGCGTCTTGCAAAAGAAACATTGTGAGAGATAAAAGCTAGATGAAGAAGGGAACGAGAGGAGTTTAAAAGGCAAGAAAACCAGACTAGGAAACCGCATTATCCTTTTATATTCGCTCTTCTTTTAGAGAGAAAGAAAAATACTACTGAGGCAAAACAAATGAAATGGGTTGTGGTGACAGGGGAGTTTCTTGGATACGGGTCTGCGGGGTTGTTAAGCCAGGGACCCCAACTCGGCTTCCAAGGCTTAACACATTGCACGTCATGCTTAAGAACAGTCTCTACCATTAGAAACCCTCAGGAAGACAGGACACCTCCCTCTGAAGGCTGAGGATCCTTATGGCTGTGCTATATTGCAGGTCCCCAAATGAGTGACTGAAACGAGTTCTAGCAGGAGGTGCTGGTTGCTTTTTTTATTTCAGCAATTGTCACTCTGCGGATGTGCCCTTGGGGAGGGCTTTCTTTTACTTTGTCTCCTCATTCTTGTTTGTAAAGTTGCTCAAAATGGTTTGAAGTCACCAGACAGGCTGAGGCAGGAGGATCACAAGTTTGAGCCCAGCTGGGGAAACTTAGCAAGATCCTCTCTTAGAAAAGTGGGACGGGGATGTAGCTCAGTGTGAAAGGCCTGGGTGCTGAAATACAGAAGGCCTGAAGTGGTGGATAATTGCTCATTCTTGGTACTGTGGTTAAAAGCTTGGTGGAGCGTGCATAGGCTTAGCCTCTCAACTCACTCCCAGAATGCCTTCTTTCAAGAGGCACCGGCATTCTGTAAGTGAGTGACTGGCTTTGGCTCAAATCCAGTTCTGACACTGACTGACCTTAACAGAGTTACTTAAAGTTTTAGTGTGAGAGAATTCCTGGGATACCACATTTACAAAAGGGTGGTACGTATAATGTACATACATTAAGTAGCAATTGTTGCATTGATATCAATATTACGACTCTTGTTGATAACAGTGTTTTTGCTTGGGGACTGGCAGAGATTGGGATAAGCCTTCTGGATGCCATCCAGGCTGAAACCTGCTCTTTCAGTAACAGAGATGCCTTTGTCCACACATGGCCTTTTCGAGCTGTATTTTGACAACAGCTCAGTTACCCAGATAGCTGAAAACTGTGTCTGCCTGCATTGGTCCGGCTGCATTATTGACCCTGGCAATTTTCCTTCAGCTGGATTGCACAGTCTTTGTCTGCTGAGAACAGGAAAGGTATTGTCTCCAAGAGAGGAGGCAGCCAGCGGTCCTTTCCAAGCTGTTACTTCTCTTAAAAGGTGAAAAGCAGCACGAGTCAGCAGTGCGGCTGTCCCCCTGGGTAGTTCTTCCCAGCCTCTCCTCTACAGTTTCTCCCTACACTGCACCACTTCACGGGTGATTAAAGACAGGCAGGCCAGCTCAGCTCTAGTGAGGTTGGAGCTGCTGGTGCAAGGAGGGATTTTCCTTCCCTGAGCAAACACCAGGCAACGTCATAGTGCCTGGGGAGCTCAGTCAGTTGCAGCTGCTGCCAGGAAAGCACCGTCTGGCAGGATATTGACTGGTGCCATGGTGACGATACAAAGTAGCCACGGGTTCTTTTACTAGGTTGGTCTAAGATCATGACATTGGTATTTTGCCAGACAGGGTCTGAGGAGGTTCCTCAGAGAGGGGAGGATGGCCCAAGGAGCTCCCCTAAAGAGATAAGGATCATAACTTCCCCCACTCCCCGGGGGGGGGGAGCAGGTTCATGGCTTTTATCATTGTCAATAATAATAATAATAATAATAATAATAATAGGACTTACCTGAGATAAAGAGACATTGGCAGCAAGTTTATTAGAGCTAAAAAAATATGAAAAGCCAGGAAAGTGACTTTCACTTGAGGTAAAGGAGGCATAGCCCCTATGATCAGTCTGGCCCATAAAAATAGTGTGGGACTAACTTCTGGGGCTGCACTGGAGCGGACCAGAGGCTGTCAGAGTAAGGCCTTAAGATCTAGAGCGTTTCCTCCTGGTGCAGGAGTTGGGTCAGTGATATTCTCACTCTTGGAGATGGCCTGATACCCCGCGCCCCAGCCCACTTGGTCCCTGTAGGGATAAAGGAGGGTTGGTCACACACTGTTAGTGATGGCAGGCAAAGACGTATCTCCAAGATGAGTGCTATGAGGTTCTGGATTAAGCCTGAGAATCTATGTCTCACTCTGTGAAGGTGCCTGACCTATTTCAGTGAGTAGAGCTGGGACAGGCAGGGGCCTTCTTGCTGCTGAGGGCTTCAGTCACCTTTGCAGAGTAGGACTTGCAAAAAGGTCTGGCCCCAAGTATCTGTTTGCAAAAAGCATCAGACTAAGAAGGGCTCACCCAGCAGGTCTGTGTTTCTGGCAGCACAAAAGACACCACACCAGGCTCCAAAACAACATTCACAGGCGCTTTGAAGAACAAACTCTGATAAGCTCTCTAATTTAAGCACCTGCTTAACTGGTTTAAAAGCGATGGAAAGAGAAAAATCCAATCATTACAGTTTTTCAGAAGGCTTTGATGCCTTAAACTATGTATTTGGCAGTTTTTTTTGTGAGTGGAGTAATTTTTCCTCCTTCCTGGCTTTTTTTTTTTTTTTTCATGTTTTAAATGGTTTATCATGATGCATTTATGGGGTAGTGGTTTCCAGGGTTAGGTGGTAATGAGAGAAAGCAGGCTAATGCTGCTTGAAATGCTGATTAAATTTCTAAATAAACTGAGTGATGTAAGTCTCTTTGATGTATTTTGAAACAAACACATTTTAAGATTGATGATAATGTTTCTGAAAGTCACAGTAACTTTCATATAAAGCTCCTGGGATCACCAGTAGAAATGACAAATCCTTTGTCAACATGTCCTTAAAGAAGTTTGCTTTTTGCTGTGGATGATACAGGAGGCTGGAAAACCTCACATATTAAAATTTGTTCTCTGACCAGTTAATTCTTGCCTACAGTTAATTGAGGCAGATAAATCCTGCAATAAATCAGTAGGAAAAAGTAGACAGAAGTCCTGGGAAAGATCAGCAGCCTTAGCCATTGCTTAGAACTGTTGTGCATAGTGGTTGGCTTCTGATGGGTTGAATGACATATAGAAAGGGAAATATCTAATTAGTAGCGTGAATCTTCATGGCAAAGGGGAGTGATTTCCACACAGTTGCGGTGGGCCTTTCTGCTGTCTTGCATGAATGGATGAGGTAGGCGCGTGTTCTCATAAATACTCTTCTTTCCTTCTGAGAGAGGGAAAGCATGACACGAAATCTTCATGTGGGGACTCATTGATTCTGAAGGCCTGTTTACTTCATGCAAATGACAGAAGAATAATTCCTTACCAGGTCTTAAATGTCTTGACTGGACTCTCTTCCAAGACTCAGCACTCCCTTCAAGGTTTTGATTAAAATTCTCAAGTGCTTCTTAGATGTCATTGAAGAGAATGCTTTTGCTTTCTTCCCTTACATGTGGCCAAGACAGTAGGGGAGCCACAAAGCTCTGGCTGGGATGCGACATCCCAGTCACCTGTACTGCATGGATGCTTTGAGTTTTTTTTACCGTGATTCATGCTACGTGCTAATTACTTTTAAATTGTGTCCATAGGTTTTCTTTCCATTCTATATATCAAATCCCACTTCCTACTTACAGAAACCTGTTTATATCTTAAAAGTAGCAATAAATATCACTTTCTGACAGATCCATCATACTCATTCAGGGTTCCTTTGGTGTCTTTTTATGAGCATGGATCTGTTAAAAACATGTGGGTGGAAGAATTCATAGAAATGTTATTTTTTATTCTCCTGGGTGTTAAAAGTCCTTTCACTTCTGAGAATCACACTGGAATGAACCATTTTGATATCTCCAAGGACAACCATCAGAAGTACTTGATATCCCTCATTTCCCTTGTGTGCAGAGCCAAACAAGAAGTAGCATTTGGCTTTTTTAGTGGGTGCAGGGACTGATTATTCTTGGCCAGATAATTGAAAATTAACCCTTGATGTGCTGAGATGTGGGCAGTGCTTACTGCCTTCCCTTGAAGTAACCTCACATTAGCTTCAGGTCCAGTTGAAGTCCTATTTATTTCCATGTTTTATAAGTGCCAGGAATCAGTAAACTTGGATTTAAATGAGATAACTTGGGGTTCTTCTCTGAGGCCAGTGGGTTGCTGGTCAATTGTTCTGCGATGCCCTGAGGGGATTGTGATGAATGCAGATTCATGACCTCTGCCTTCCAAGAGGTGCAGTTGACCTGACCCTTCAGTCTGCCTTCAAGGCTCTCCTCAGGCCCCCAACTGCTGTCCCGAGACCCCATGGTGTTCTCTTGCCCCCTTGCCATATCACTGTACTCGCGACTCCCCTTCTGCCAGTCTCTAGTTGCAGCTCCTTGCTGTTCCAGGATTTGGGCACACATTCTTTCTTCTTGTCAGAAATCTTTTCCTTTTTACTTGTTAACTGGCCAGCTCTTCCAAGTCTTGGTCCAGGTGTCACTTGTTCAGGGAGGCTGAGTCATCGTTGACGACCTGGGTAGCTTAAAGAGGGTTGCATATTCTGCCACTCCTCTCTTATTCCTCCATTCAGAAGCAGCATCTAGTTTTCCTTCCACTGAATCAGAATGGGTCACCTGTGGCTGCTGCGGCCATTCAGGTATAGCAGAGGATTCCACGCTGCTTCCAAGCCTAGCCCCGAAGAGGCCCAGCAGCCTCTGCCGCCATCCTCTGAGCACTTACTCTTGCCATCTAGTTGCTCTGGGAAGGCAGCCTACACTAGCCATGGGCGAGCCCACATGGAGAGAGCATCGGAGCCTTCCAGCCATCCCTGCCGAGGCCCTAACATGATGGTAAAACCTTGCTAGTCCCAGCTGCTGTCTAACCATAGTTGCTGGTGCCAAACAAGACAAGTAGATCTGTCCAGTTTGGACTCATAGGGATCCTCTGGTCTGAGCCTCCTTAGTTCCACACCTTGTTTCTGGGCCGGCCTGGCATGTAGTATTAGGGTTCAAACTCTGGACTTCTGAACTATCTACCCAACCCAATGAGATGTATTAACTGCAGATGTTTTAAGTCATTAAGTTTTGGGAGTGGTTTGTCACACAGCAATAGGTAGCTGAAATGCCAGCTTTAAAACAAATAAACAAACAAACAGGTTCCATCTCTATTATTCTTTGTGTTGCTTGATGTTTTTTTTTTTTTTTCTTAGTACCTTTTCACCTTTACGTAGGTGGTTTTATAACCTGTTTTCATCTGTGGTTTTATAACCTGTTTTCTGTCACTTCCTCCAATTAGACTAAAGTTGTATGGTACAGAGACTGGCACATTGTGTGCTGACCACTCTATACTTAGTGTCCCAAAGTGTGTGGCCCACTAAGTTCTGAGCAAGTGTTTGCTGAATGAATGAGTGAACTTAGAGGGTTCCAGTATATATTTCTTTTTTTTTTTAATTTTTTATTTTTAATTTTTTTTCCATTTATTTTTATTTTATTAAAATACAAATGTCAATCAGACAGTTTCAATACACCTTAACCATACAGAGTCGATGAATTAATACGTTGCAAACTTTTTTCATAACGTTTTGGTATTGTGCAAGGTGCATACATGATATTATATTTACAGGTGTTTTTATAGCTGAATTATATCAAAAATTCAATAATTATTTACCTAGTGGATGACCATAGCACTAAAAGCCGACATAATATCCTGTCCAACCACCATTAGTGCAGATCTTGCCTCTCATAGAATTATGTAGAAGCACAGCGTTA
>PVKA01014797.1:39299-51719 GCA_004027165.1 Ctenomys sociabilis | reverse complement strand
CTGCAGTACCACCCAGGCAGAAGAGGTGAGGCAATGAGTAGCCGCCTTCTGTAACAAAAGCCCCGCCCCCAGCAACAGTGCTCATCCAAGGCTCAGTGACCAGGGAATGGTGGGAACCAAGGACTGCAACACTGGTCTGCCCGGAGGGTCTGAAATGTGTGAGCACCAAGGAGGGGAAGAGATGTGGGAGAGGGCAGAGAGGATGGGGGTGGGGTGAGATGACTGCAGATACCCTGCTGCCGCCCCACCTGTATGAACCTCTTCAATTAGAAAGTGTTACCACTTCCTCTCCCTGAAGCCCCTCAAACCCCCAGACAACCCCATGCTCTCCCCTTCTCCCTCCACCTCTGCTTAGGAGGGAGGTGGCTCTCCTTCCATTCCTGAAGGACAGCAGGTGAATCTGAATCCTAAGTTCTGGGTGCAAATGCCACCCAGAAGAGACCGTGTTGCTTCTACACACAGGGGTGGGTTTATTACATTCTATGCAAAAGGTGACAGCAACACCAGAAACAAGTGGCCTAAGAACTACTTCCACCCGAGCAATTCCAGAGCAACACACACTTCCTCTCTCTAAATATCATTTACTCTGTCTCAAACTTGTCCATCAGGAGTCAGGTCCCTGAGGGCACCTAGTGGGTGTCACAGTAACATGGTACAAGAGTGACTGGGTACGGTAACAGACGTGGACCCGCAAGCCCTGACTATACAGTCACACACACTAAAGCACAGGAAAAATCCTTTCCCGGAGCTGAGGTCTCAAATTCCAAATTACCCATAAGGGTTCTCCTCGGAATTCCTTTAAAGCTATAAGTTAAGTCAAAAATCAACGGATAAAATAAAAATATCGTAACAAAGTGGAGGGAAACACTGACGCTCTAGTGAGGATCAGTATTTTTTGCTCTTACTGGAGGGCAGGGTGGGGGTGGGAGTGCAGGTGGTGGTCTACAGGACAAGTGAGAACTAGCTTGGTCCAGGGAGGGTAGGGAGGAGGTGGCTTTCTACAAACAACCTCCCTTGTCTGGACTCCATCTGAGATAAAAATCTATCTACTGCATTTAATGAAAATGCCCATCTTAGTAACAGCCCCAGATTTCAAGTAATGCTATATATATGTACATAAACTATAATCTTAAAAAGCAAACTTCCAAAGGTAACCAGTAGTTTTTTTCTATGCAGGCACATGACTTTCCTGAAATGAAGTGTAACAAAGTCTCCTGTGAGACGCAGACCCTGGGAGCCAGGTGCCACCTTGGGGACTGCGTCGCAACCCCCTTCTCCCTGAGTCTCCTTCGTCGCACCTTTCTCACTCTGCTATCAAACCTGCTCTACCTTTCTTTAAAGGCCTCTCTCACCTCCATTTCCTTATGTCTTCACTGTTTGGTAAAATTTTCACTTAAAAAAATAAATATTTATGCAGTAAAACCAGGAGATAAAATAAATACAACCTAAGTGACTTTGAGAACTGTGAGGCATGGAGTCCGCAGCTCTCCCTTGCACCTGAGCAGAGCTAGTGCTCAGGGACGAGGAGGAGTGCATGGGCCGAGTGAGGGGAGGTCACGCAGCCGCTGCCACAGGAGAAGGTCCAATAAGTGAGGCGCTCGAGGAGCCCGGGCTCTGGCCTCCAGAGCCAGGGATTGCTGAGGGGAGACAGGCATGGGCAGCAGCACTGTTAACAGTCAGTCCTGGGTTGGTGAGGTGAGGGCGGCCCCAGAGGTCGCTTGGTCCTGGCGGAGGTGGCCTACACGCCCGTGGCCTGATTTTTGCCAGGCTGCAGGCTATTCAGCTCCCTGGCTGGGCTCTTCCTGGATCCTGCGGCATCCTGATCGCGCCCTTCAAAGGCCCACGAGATGTCCTCAAAAGTCCTGCCTCAGGTCTCTGGGACTTTGAAGAAGGTAAATAGCCAGAAGATAATAAGGAAGACTGCAAAGATGATAAAAACGTAGGCTCCTAACGCGGCTGCAGCCGTGGGGAAGAGCAGTCCAACCAAGAAGTCGGAGGTCCAGTTAGAGCAACCGGTGACAGCCATGGCCGCTGGGCGGGGGCCCTGGCTGAAGAGCTCCGCCACGATAAACCAGGGGCTGGGGCCCGGCCCAATCTCAAAGAAGGCCACGAAGACCAAGACGGCCACAATGCAGATGTAGCGCATGAAGCTGTAATTGTCCTTCAGTAACAGAGAGACTGTCGTGGTGATGGAGCACACAGCCATGCTGCCGATCCCAATCGTGTGCAGGCTCCTCCTTCCGACCCTTTCCACCAGAAACACGGACACCACAGTGAAGATGGTGTTAACCACGCCCGCGCCGATGGTGACATAGATGGGCTCCTGAACGCCGGCATCCTTGAAGATTCCCGTTGAGTAACAGAACACGGTGTTGGTCCCTGAGAGCTGCTGGGAGAGCTGCAGCACGATGGAGATGATGATGGGCTGGCGGTAGCTTCGGGAGCGGAAAAGCTCCAGCGCGGTGACCTTCTTCTCCTGGCTCATCCGCGCGCTCTCGTCCTTCATCTCCTGGATGTCCTGGGACACGTCCTCGGAGCCCCACAGCCGCTGCAGGATTTTCCTAGCACACTCCTCTTCCTTTCTGTTAATGAGCAAGAACCTAGGACTTTCTGGGCAAAGAGGAAGTGCCAGGCTTTGCAAGATGGCTGGGATAATGGCGAAGCCGAGCAGCAGAGGCCAGAGCTCTTTAGTGCCCAAGATGAACTGCAGGCCAAAGATCTGAGCCACTAGAATCCCGATGACGATGCCCAGCTGGTTGAGGGTACCAAAGGCGCCTCGCAAGGAGGTGGGAGACACCTCTCCGATGTACATGGGCACAAACCCCGTGCAGAGCCCGCAGAAGATGCCTGTGATCAAGCGGCCCAGGATCAGCATCTCCACCGAGTTGGCGGCCTTGCAGAAAGCCATGAGGCAGCCACCGGCCACTATCAGGAGGTTGACCATGAGCATGGAGTTGCGTCTGCCAAAGTGGTTGACAAAGAGTCCAACGGAGAAGGAACCAAGCATTCCGCCCACGGAGAAGATGGCCACGGACAAGGACCAGAGCGTTGTAAGCAGCCCCTGGCTGGGAGGATCCTTTAACTTGTCGGTCAAGGTGCTGTTGATAAAATCTTTTATGATCACCTCGGGAGCATTGATGACCCCAGTGTGTAGTACCATTTCAGTGTGTAGTGGGTGACCTCTGTATGGGAACTGCCTTTGTGAGAAAGAGCAGTAGAAAGTAGTATAGCTTATAGTGGCCTCTTGGTTTCCCACAAATAACCCCTAACCAAACCTTTGATTCTGTCACATATTATCAGAACCAGTAAGTGTCAATCTCTGATCACTACTCAGAAGCTGTCTTAATTAACATTCTGTTTCTGCCATGTTGCACTGATCCTACATAGGCAGCCCTGCCATGTGTCACAAACACACTGTCTCTCTCTGTCTTATTTTTCCCTCAGATGAATACTCTTACACAATTACTAGTCCTTTACCTTTGATTATAATATGTCTTCCTCAAAACCTAGTTTAAAGACCTAAAATTTTATAATTTATTTGCCATCCCACATTGAACTTTTGTCCTCCACACAACTATATATTTTGTTCATATTGCTGCATGCAGTATTACATCAAAGGGCCAAAAGGATAAATCCATGGCACTTTAAATTATTTGGGAAAGATACCAACAAGTGAAATGGTTGGCTCGTAGGGAACCTCTAATACTAGATTTCTGAGGAATCTCCACACTGAGTCCCATAGTGGTTGCACCAGTCTGCACTCCCACTAACAGTGGTAGATTCTTTTCCCGCACATCCCCTCCAGCATTTGTTTAGACTGATTTCTTCATAACAGCCAATTTTTTTGGAATAAAATGGAATTGCAACATCATTTTAATTTGTGTCCCTTAAATGATCAGGGATATTGAACTTTTCTTGTATACTTATTTGCCATTGTATTACACCTCATTCTTTAAAGTTTTATTTCGTGTCTTTGATTAAAATTTTCTTTTTTTTTGGATTTATAAGACATGCTCTCATGTATATGTAATTATGCTCATCTTGGACTCAGTGTATCTCTGGCCCTCCTGCCTCAGCCTACCAAGTTCTGAGATCACAGGAACATGTCACCATGCCTGGTCACTAACACTTTCCTTTCTGGTCGAAACTCTGTATGCTCATCACCCACAGCCCTCTGCATGTTTTAGCTCAGGAAACTTGACTAGGATTGAAAATCCAGTTGGTTCCATGGTCTTGTGAGATGAGAGTTTTCACTTTTTGTCTGTATTTATCTTAAATTTCTTCTGCAATTATTAATCATAACACTGTTACTATGAAAAGGGAAGGAAAAAACAGAAGGGAAGGAAGGCTAAGATTAAAAAACAAAAATACTGTAGGGTTTAGTATTATTGAGTCTATTCTTCATTCTGTGAGTTAACAGTAAGTCAGATTAATTTTTATGAATTCAGTTTTCTCATCTATTACATGTGGAATATGTAGGTCCAATTGATTTTTGTTGAACTGTGTGTGTGTGTGTGTGCGTGTGTGTGTGTGTATTAAATACCCACCCATTACAAATCCCTTAGTTGTGGGCTTGGTGTATACGCTGTCTGCTCCCTGGAGGACGCTGCTTTGTGGTGTCACTCAGCATGTGATGTAGCACAAACAGCAGGAATTTCAATTGAACTAAACATCTCTCATCAGTAGAGACCTAATTATAGTTCACTTCTTTCAGAAAAAAAAAAAAACCCTATATTCAATATGATACAATATGAAGGTTTTTAAGCAAAATAATCTTAATACACTGAAGCCTGTAAGAAATATGTAAATGATATGTTATAAATTATATAAGTATTATCAGAATAGAAATAATACACATTTTGTCATTCTAGAGAAGGGCTTGATTAGAAAATGCGGTATAGAAAGATGAGAAATATCACAGAATGTAATGAGTTGGGAAATAAGACATCCCCAACTGGTAAAACTGTCTTACTTAGAAAATGATGGAAAAATGCCAATAGGTAGAAAAAAATAATATCAGTTTGGCAAGTCCTGTTAGTGACAACAGCAGCTCAAGTTGAATAACCGATGACCAGCATTTTTGCAAAGATCTGGAATGATTGTTTCTGATATCCAAGTGGAGCCTTTACAGATGAAGATGACAAGGAGAACCTGATAATGATTAAGTTACTGAAATCTTCAACCAACCCTGAATAGAGTGGCAGGAATTGGGCATCCTAAAAAGAGAGTAAATTATGGAGATGTACTTCGAAGATCAGTGCTGCAATGCAAAGACAACAGGAACTTGGAACAGTTCAGTCAGTTCATGTTTTTCAGTTACATCATTTTAGATGAAGAGGCACTTAAGGTTTTTATCTTAAATGTGAGGAGACAATAGTTACAGTACATATTTATGCTTATTCATCTGTATACAAGCAGTAATTTAAATCACATTCAAGACTATACACAAAATAACTCGCAACACACCTTTGCAAACATTCATTTAGCCTCCAGTTAAAGGACTCTTGTAGAAGGAATACGAAGACAAATAGGCAATGTATATTGTCCATTGTGTACCATATAAAGTATTGTGTGTTATCAGTGGATTGTTTTAGGTAATCAAGTATGGTTTTTCTTAGAAATATAATTTAATTATAACATGCCACACTTTTTTATCAAATTTATTTATTTGTTTTAATTGAAGAACAAATAGCAATGAGACAGTTTCAAGACAAATTAACAAGACAGATTCAATAAATTAATACATTGCAAACTTTTCATAATATTTTGGTATCATACAAGGTGCATACATGATATACTTACATACATTATTATAGCAGATGTCTCTAATCAGTGAATTAAGAGAGCGTAGCTATATACTTATTTTATTTTTTATAGCTGAATTGTATCACAGATTCAATAATTAATACTTTCTACCTTGTTGTCTTCCTAGTGGTTGTCCATAGTACTAGAAGGAAACATAATATCTTGTCCAACCACTGTTAGTGCAAATCTTACTTCTCATAGAATTATGCAGAATCAAGGCATATTTATCCTAACTGTACTGTTTATACACACACATGATTCTTGCTTTGTATTCCGCCCCCCCTTTTTTTTGTCTAGACCTGTCAAAGATGAGCACTCTAATGTCATTCAACCAATTTACATGTGACACAATCCAACACAGGCCAGCATTCCACCATAATAATGAGTTATCTGAAGAAGTTGTTGACTGTAGCCATTTACAGCTCAACTTATTATTATGGCCCCGCATTATATGCCTCACTTTTATACTTATCTGCTGGATGGTTAAGACCGAGACAGATCAAGCCCTATATACCATAAGATGTAGTGTTTGTTTCTGATAAGGTCAGTGAAGTCCCCTCTGGCTTTATCTTGTAGTTCTGTACCTTATTCTGTAGATCCTTTGTCTGTGTCATCCATGTGGATGAGTCATGGCCAATGCTTGACCAGTTTGCTCTCTGTGAGAGCCTGAGAGAAAGTGTTCTCTCCATATGACTCTCCCCAAGCACACTTTAGAACTTCAACCTCTTTCCTCTGTGGCTCCAAGGTCCCCATGGCATGGCAGGCATGGAGAACATGCCACACTTTATCTTCATACCTTCTCTGACCATATGGGAAGAACTTATTGCTATATAATTTTTTTCATTCAATTTACATTAATTATGAGACTTGGGGGTATAAGAACGTGATAAGGTTTAGCGTCTTTCAAACAGTCTCTGGCCTGTTTCTGCCACTGGTACAAATCTAGTAATTTCCATGCAGTAATTACTAATAACAGTCTTTTTTAAAAAAATCTCTCACTTGGGCCGTTTGAGCCTAAGGCATAGCCAAGATCTCAAAGTTAAGTGATAGCATGGTGACACCTCTGAGAATGATAGCATGTCTGCCTTGGTTCTTCAGGATATATTCAGCCCCCTTCTGAGGATATTTAGTCACACAATATACAACATGTATTAAGTTGTTGTTAGGTTAAATATGGTGCAAGATGAAGAGAATAGAAAATTTGAGGATGAAATGGAAATGAATATTCTCAATTCTAGAACCTCAGCACATCAGTCAAATATATTCCAATGCTATGGAAATAAATAGCTATTTTTCTCTATGGTGCCACCAAAGCTGGGGAACAATAAAGTCTCTTGTTCTCAGGATTCTTGATTGGATTTAGTGAATCTGTCAGGCAGGAGTGATGCGATGTGTTGCAAGGGAAATGTCATATTCAAAGGAATTGATGCAACAAAGAACTGTTTGTGCAAAGTTAAATGGTTGAGAACAGTAGATGGGAGGGAAAGATAATGCAGAGTAATGAATGACTCCAGGGAACTCATGACAGAGAAGAATTGTTTTTGAGGTCTGAAATAGCAGCATGCTCATGCACTGAGTCTGCAGAACCGTGGCACCAACAGAGGACTCAGTTGTTGGAAAGAGGGAGAGAAAGAAAAAGAGTAGCGTACACTGGATAAAGCAAAATTCCAAAGGAGAGTGGGCCAGACTGACTTTTTCAGACAACTTCTTTTTTCTCAGTGAAGCAAGTGGTACTTGAGCAGGTGGCGATGCTGCATGGCATGGAAGACGGTGGCTGGGAACCAGCACAGTGCAGCTGCAGGCCAGTTACAGTGCGAACAGTGGACAGTCACTGGAAGATGGAATAACTGTGAAGGTGGAGAGAAAAGTCAGAATTAAATTGCACCACTGGGGATGAATTGACAGTTTTTATTATCAATACGGAGATGATTTGCCGAGAACTGTGGGAACTGTCGAAGATAGCAATGGATGAATAAATACTGAGAAATAAAAAGCTGCCAATCAAAGAAGTGCTTTAGTTTTCATTTCTCTATGCCTACACATTGGTGCAATGGACAAAATGTAACTTGCTTTAGAAATTCAACAATTGTATACATTTGCTTAAATTAAATTAATCATCAATGAAACTATGATGCTGATGTTCTGGCCTTTGAAAAATGGTGTGCCTGAGATGTTAAGCAGAAGAGAAAAATAAAAGGTATATATTGCTGATAAAATACTTGTATAGATCCTGTGGGGCTAAATTACATTGTGGGCTGACTGCATTATTTATGGTGTACTTACATATTTTCCCACATAGCCAGGTAATCTGAAGGAGATATGTATTCTATATCCTAAACAAAGTTAGTTATAAGATCAAATACTCTGGAAGAAAAGCCACACTCCACATGTGATTCTTTACCATTTAAAACAAATTATGTAGATGATACAACTTCACATTCTTCTGCCTAAGCTTTTCCAGAAAGCCTCAACTTACATAAATAAGAAATTGTTCTGATGAAATGAGGACTAATGACCATAACCTAGTTGTTTGGAAAGATAATACAATTGTTTTTTTCCACTGAACAAAGTGTTCAAAATTCTGCATTCCAAAATTCTATATTCAGAAGTGCATCACATCTAGAACCTTGTTGATAGTGTATAGCAACCAATCTATACCTAATCTAGCTAGAATACTGGCAAACATTGCCATCAGATGTTTAAACTTTTCAATTTGAAAAGAAAGAAATTGCTCTAGTCTCACAGGCAGAATGTCTGTGTTTTTATTAGAACATATTACCCTTATGGGGACATAAAAAGAGTAGGGGTTATACGGTATATTATTCATATCTTCTTCTAAAAAGCTATTCCTAAATGCAAAAGTTTGTTTTTCAATGGTTGATAACACACTTTTTAACCAAAATGAACTCAACGCATTTCGTGCTAAGTACAGTGCTTACCAGTCCCAAAGGTGGAAATAGTGCTTTTGAATGGAAAATCCTCACAGGCAGCATCTTGATAAAGTAAACACTTCTACATTAGCATTAATACATACTGACATTGTGAAAACCCTGATATGATGCAGTGAGAATATAGTATCACCTCTGTTGTGTTTCTCGCCAATGTAGATACCTAATGTAATCATTAAAAATATAAAATATAAAATCTAGTGTTCTAGAAAATACCCAACTGTGGTGGCACATGGCTATAAACCATGCACTTATGAGGCTGAGGCAGGAGGATCATTGTTAGTTTGAGACCAGCCTGGGCTACAAAGTGAAATCAAGGCCAGACTGAGTTACATATCAAAACTCTGAAACAGAAAGAAAAAAGAAAAAAGGTCTTAAGATCACAAAAGAGAAAAGTCTGTGATATTCTCATTGGAAGGAGGAGATTAAGAAAACATTATAATTAAATGATATGTAAAATTTCACATGAAAAAATAGAAAAGAACATTACTAAAAAATACTGAGAAATTGGGATAAATGTTGCACTTTAATTACAATGGTATTTCATCATGATTAATTTCTCAAGTTTCATCATTTTTTAATCAATTTTTCACATGCTAACATGAAAAGCTGGCTGAAGCATGTGTAGACACTGTATAAATGCTACAACTCTGTAAGTTCATAATTATCTCAAAAGAAAGTGTTTATATGCATTTATATGTGTGTGCTTGTGCGTGTGTGAGAGAAGGAGAGAATGAAACAGATAGAAATGGGATAGGGACAGAAAGACCAAAAATGGAGAAATAGAGACAAAGTACAGTTCATCAAAGGAGACAGAAAGACAAAGAGGCAGAGAGAAGAAACCAAAGAAGATAGAAAATATGCACTAAAATTACAACTTAAAAGTAAGTTAAACCAAACCCCCGATATCACATCTTGCATTATTGTCTTCGTCGTTTTCCTCATTGCTAGAATACTTGACACCTACAATTTAAAGGAAGAGAGGTTAAGCTTGGCACAGTTATTGTCCATGGTCAGCTGCCTTCTAGGGAAAAGTTGTATGGTGGAAGCGTTCTGCAAGAGGAAAGTAGCTGTATCAGCTGGGCAGGAAGCAGAGAGAAGAGGTTGGAGCAAAGGAGAGGGCCACGCCCTTGGTGACCTGCCCCTAGTGCCCAGGTTGTAGCTCCCAGCAGCAGTCAGGGTGCAGTCCTCTTCCAAAAGCTCCACTTTGGAGCACAAGAGGCCTTGGAAGGTATTCTTGTCATGAACTATAACAATTATTCAGTTCATACGTGGAATATATATATAAGATATCAATATGGAAATTCTTAACATTTTGAATGTAAGATTTTATAATTTTTGGAGAAGTTTCCCATTTTTGCACTTGTTTGTATTGCAATTTAAAAAAGTAATAGCAGGAATCTGCATGCTCCAAAAATAGCTAAAACTACAGTAAGTATGGAATACAATTTAGGTTCATGCAGGACTTAAACATTTTAATTCTAATACCCTTAAAAATTAAGGGAGAATATATGTTCAAGTGGCATCCACTTGAGTATAAATGCTTCAAACTTATCATTCTTAATAGCTGAGTAATACTCCATTATATAGAAATACCACATCTTTTTCAGCCATTCCTCATGTGATGGATATCTTGGTTGTTTCCAAGATTTTGCTATCACATATTGTGCTGCTATAAACATAGGTACACATATATCTCTATGATACAATGTATCCAGATCCTTTGGGAAAATTCCCAGTAGGGGGATAGCCGGCTTGAATGGGATTTCTAGTCCTACTCTTTTGAGGAGTCTCCACACTGACCTCCACAATGGCTGAACCAGTCTACATTCCCACCAGCAGTGGAGAAGTGTTCCCTTTTCCCCACAACCTCTCCAACATTTGTTGTTGGTTGATTTCCTTATGATAGCCATTCTTTCTGGAGAGAGATGATATTTCAGTGTTGTTTTTATTTGCATTTCACGAATGGCTAGCGATGTGGAGCATTTTTTCAAATATTTATTCACTTCTTTAATTTCGTCCTCTGAGAAGTGTGTATTCATCTCAGATGCCCATTTCTGAATGGGGTTTTTAAATTTGAGGGCCCTGTTATATGTTAGTTCTTCATAAATTCTAGACAGTAGTCCTCTGTGTGATTGCTTATTAGTTAGGATTTTTTCAAAGTTGGTGGGTTGTCTTTTCACTCTGTGGACAATTTCTTTTGACATGCAGAAGCTCCTTAAGAAGAGTTGATCCCATTTGTTGATTCTTTCAAGAGCTTCCCATGTGAATATATGTTTGTTCATGAACTCTTTACCTACCCCTATGTCTTCAAGAGTTCCTCCTACTTTCTATTCCAGGAGATTGAGTGTTTCTGTTTTAACGTTTAGATCTTTAAACCATTTTGACTTTACTTTAGTGCATGGTGATAGAGCTGGGTCAAATTTTAGTTTTCGGCATGTAGAAAGCCATGTTTTCCAGCACCATTTGTTAAAGAGGCCATCTTTCTTCCAGTGAGCTTGTGTAGCCCCTTTGTCGAAGATAAGATGGCTGAGTGTTTTCGTAGATGCCCCTGCATCTTCTAATCTATTCCACTGATCCTCAGTATATACTCATAAGTGAAATAAACCAGACACACATATGTAAATATCGTATAGTCTCCCTAGTATAACAAGCGAAAAGCAGAAATACAAAAGGTAACGTACAACAAGTAAAATCAATTGAGTCACATAAGGCAAAGTGAATGGCATATGCTGCAGGATACTAATCAGCTTTTCTTCTGGATGGTTAACAACCTAAGTTCACAAGTCAGAGTTGGAGAAATAGAAGAACCACAAGGCCAGCCAACATTTTGGCCCTAGCCTTTCAAGGTCAGCAAAGACTCAGGACATAGGAGAACCTGTATTGCAACATCATGAAACTTAGGTGAGCTCCTAATTTTCTGAACAAGGAGATCATGGAGCCACAGAGGAAAGAGATTGAAGTTCTAAAGTGTGCCTTGGGAGAGTCACATGAAGAGAAAACTTTCTCTCAAGCTCTCAAAGAGAGCAAACTGGTCAAGCATTGGCCATGACTCATCCACATGGACGACACAGACAAAGGAACTACAGAATAATGTACAGGACTACAAGATAAACCCTGAGGGGACTTCAATGACCTCATAGGAAATATAAAGTTCATGTGTTGGTATATAAGTCTTGATCTACCTAGGTCTTAACCATCCAGCAGAAAAGTATAAAAATGAAGTATACATTGTGAGCCCATAATATTAAGCTGAGCTGTAAATGGCTATGGTCGACAATTTCTTTGAGTAACTCACTATGGCTGTAGAATGCTGGATGGTGTTGGATTGTGGTGTTGAATTCAAGCACCTAAGTTAGTCGAATGTCAATGGAGTGCCCACTTTTGACAGGTGTAGACAAAGGAAGGGTTGTAGAAAGATAAAATCATGATGTGTCTGTATAGACAGTACAGTTGGGATAGATAACTCTGTGCTTCTACATAATTCTATGAGAGGCAAGATCTGCACTAATGGTGGTTGGACAGGATATTATGTCGGCTTCTAGTACTATGGTCATCCACTAGGAAAATAATTATTGAATTTTTGATATAATTCAGGTATAAAAAATAAGTAAGCAGCTACACTCTTAATTCACTGATAAGAGATATCTGCTAAAATAATATCTGT
>PVKA01014797.1:10115-39199 GCA_004027165.1 Ctenomys sociabilis | reverse complement strand
ATAAATGAAGGACTATTTTGTATCTGTATTTACAAAATAGTTTAGATGTACAGCTACTTGTTCTTAATTCAAAGAGAAGAAAGATTTGTACTAATGGTATTTGGACAGGATATCATGTCTGAGTTTTGTACTTTGAATAACCACTATGAAGACAACAATATATAATGTATTAGTTATTGAAACTGTCATACTAATTGGTTTTGAAACTGTCTCATTGGTATTTGTTTCTCAATAAAATTAATGAAAAGATTCTTTAAAAAAAATTAAGGGAGAATGTTAACTTTCTATTGCTTCCAATGATCTTAATGCTTGAGTGAAAAGGAAAAAAAAAAACTATGCTGAAAACATATATTTTGGCTTTTTATGCATGATGAAGTCATTTCTATGTCACTAATAATAAATGTTTAATGAATCCATGGCTGAATGCCTCTCATCTTGGTCTTCTAAGTCTATGCTGTTTCTAATGTCTTATCAGTTATTATACTCTCCCTTAAAATAAATTTTAAAATAATAATGCATAATGAATTACCCTTGGAAAGCAACTGTTGCATTGTCAATAGATGAAAGACTATGATATTATGTATAACCCTTAATGATAAAGAGCTCTAGAACCCAGTAGTACTTCTCTTTGTTACTTTCTGACTGTTCCTGGGACAAAATATCTTACACACAAATTAAGGAAGAAAAGGTTTATTTATCTCATAGCCTGCGGAGGTTTGAGTCTCTAATTACCTGGTTCCAAGGCAGAGTGGCATTTGGCAGAGGGCAGCAGTTCATGGAGGCAGAAAACAGAAGAATACCAAGAGTCAAAAGGGAGGGCTCTGACAGTGGTGGCAGAGAGCAAGCCTCTCTCCCTTTGTCATCCTGCATCAGGCTATCCAGGGATGTGACACTCACATTCATAATCCCAGCAATGGATCATAAATTCATCACAAACTCTGGAAGTCCAACCCAGTGACTGCAAGAGGCTTTGGGGTGACAGCTGAACACAAGCCATAACAGTACTCTCACCGATATTTGGATGATATTAAAATGTACCACAATATAAAGTACTTTTACTTGTTTAACTCTTGAAGTTTATATTGAAACTTAGATTCCATACAAGATATAAAGAAAAATATAGAATCAAACCATGCAGGGGACATTTTCTTTTCCCTTTAATATTGCCTAGAAATGCCTAAAAATTGATAATTCAGGTAATAATGTTTAATTAGTTGCTATTAGATAGCCTGTAAAATCAAACGCTTCCATGAAATCATTTTAAATATCATTTCTCAAAAAAAGTCATTAATTGCCTATTATGCACTATAAAATGTTCCTGGAATTTTGCATAAATCGGTGATTAAATGTATAAATCCAGTAACCTTAATAAAACATGCATTTGTACACTTAGTGAGGTTCCTACAAATAACTGCAAACTAACACAAATTGGTTTAAGCTGTAGCATAACTTTTGACTGAAATAACCTGAAAGTCCAAGGAACAGGACATGTTTAACCTGAGTTCATTTCTCTTCATATATGAGCTCTGTGCTTGCTTGTGAAACTTGACACTCAGCACCATGTAATGTTAAAAATGGGAATAAAAATGCTTTTATAATTCTTAAATTATTCCAGATTCAAATTTAATCTTCAAAAGGGGAATCCTTTTTTCTTATAAATAAAATTGAAATTTTAATTTTGTACTGTTGGCTTTAACAACTTGTCTGCTAACATTTGAACCAATTATTTGTCAAATAAATGTGAACCATGAATTAACTTACTCCCACATTTTTTGCTATGCTTAAGACGGAGAGTTGAAATCACATTACAAGAACCACATGGGGTGGACATTAATGATAGCAAACAGTTATTACAAAGGAAAAGTGTAATGTAATTAGAAAATAATCTCAAAAACAATGTGTGCTAATAAATCAATTATTTTATCTAAAACGAAGCAGATCAATTAATTGAACTGACCATTAATTGAATATGCCTATTAATTGAATATATATGAAATTAAACTCCTGGCTTTTTAAGCATGGACAAAAGTAAATTATACATATTGTTGAAATGTAAAAATTTAAATATTCTTACAAGCAATAATCAACTTCCTGTTACTTTAACAAAGTATTGAGATAAATCAGTTAATAGAAAAGTTTATTTGGCTCTCAGTTCTGGAGGATCTTGTCCAGGGCTTATTGGGCTCAGTGACTTAGAGCACATCAGAGTGAAATCCCATCACTTCATCTCACTGCAGTCAAAGGAAAACCATAACGGGAGTGGATCCTACTACCTCCTTCAAGAACACAGCCCTAGTGACCTAACGCCTCCTACTAGAGACCACCATTGAAATATCCACCTTTTTCCAATAATGCAAAGTTTGTGCTCAAACCTTAAATACCTAACCTTGAGGCAACACTGCAGATACAAAGTATAACAGTATGTATAAATATTTCCTTTCTTTTTTAAAAAAAATTATATATTTGGCACAGGTTCTCACTATGCAGCTCAGACTCCTAGAGATCCTCATGTTTTCAGCCTCCCCACACCGGGACTACAGGCGAGTGACCCATGCCCGGACTCAGTCACTGGCTCAGAGTGCCCGGGGGTTGGTTGGGGCTGTTGTGGCCTGCTGCTGATTGAACCCAGGTCGCTGTGCCCGCCTAACCAGGCGCTTTAATCTGCCGAGCTATCTGCCCTTGAGAATAGGACAAATTTCAACTGTGATTTCTAGAGCAATTTAGGAGACTAAATCAATCAAGTTTATATAAATCTCAAAGTAGTATAGAAGTAATATGAAGTAGTTGCACAGTTTCAAAATTTTGTCTAGTAACCATTTTCTAAAAAATCATTTTAGTTTAATCTTAAGAATCATATTATAAAAAGATTTTTTGTTCAAAGCATAGTCGCACCAATTATAATTTAACACACTGGGATACCAATGAGTATATGTATATTTGCATATGTGTACCCAATTTTCTTTAAGAACTAAAATCAATCAAAATACAATTAGGTTTACTACTTTTTCAGCATTTAAGATGTATATAAAAAAGAAAAACATAACAATATAGTAGAAAAGTATATTTTTAATCTTAAAAACTATAGCATGTTCAGAAATAGAAGGCATTGCTTCATTTACAGCATGAGGTTACATGCTGAAACATTGTATTATTCCTTTAGAAATTTTAAAGAAAAATTTAAAGTGTAAGAAGTTTAAGAGACAGACATGATCTTCAAACACAGGCATCTCCACAAATCCTAAGAAAGTGATAATTTTAGGTTTCAAATGAAAGAAAAGAAACAGGTATTTGATGTATAAAGTTTAGCATACTCAGATAAAATAAGAATTGAACAAGTTAATGTTTTCCTTGTTTGTTTTTCAGAAACAGTTGGACTCAAACTTCTTTTTTGCCTGCTTTTAGAGAGTTACAGAAGCCCATCAGAATTTCACAAATGGCTTGTACATTTTAAATTCTCATAGATGGAATATGTTCCACTTGGGAACTCTTTAGCAATGTTTTATAATTCCTCATCTAATACTAATATTATCATAGCCATAAATATAATTTATTTGCATTTACTAATGACTTCTTTACTAAAATAGACATGAAACTTCATAGATTTTTTTTTAAATTTAAGTTCCTTTTTTTATATTTTTGGGAAGGGTCTACAGGTATTCAGGGTCTCACTATTAGATTGACTCATAATGATCCACCTGGTTATAGCCTCCCAACAGCTGGTATTACAGGCACAGCCCACCACACCCAGTGTCACTTGTCATTTCAGCATGCCCCAGGGGAAGAGCAGCCCTTCAGGCCTGGGGATCAAGACTGTGACCACTGTGCCTGCCCCTTTGCATCCACTGAGCTATTTGGCTGGCCATAATTTTTTATTTAGAATAATTTATTATTCATGTTCTGGCTTGAATCTCTCGTATAAAGTTATCTATATTTATTGTCTCTAAGTTGAATGAATAAAATACATAAATTTTTAATTAACTAGAAATTTTTATTGTGTCCCTTTAATTAAATTGGCTATGCTTTAGAATTTGAAAGGAATAAAATGTACCAGAGTTATGAGGAAAAGCTTAACACAAACATACTTTTTTCTGCAGGTCGGAGTTAACTAGGGATAATTGCTTAGACCCAAAGGGCCACAGAGGTGTATTCTTTTCCTGAGATTCTGGGCAAGGAGCCATTTTAACCTCTTTTTGAGTTTCTGAATGCCACTGGCATTTCTTTTCTTACAGGCACCATCCTCCATCTGGTATGACAACAAAGAAAGGGCAATTCCTTGTCATATTCTGTGCTAAGACTTCCTCTCTCTTTTTCTTACAGTCTCCTGTGATTACATTGGTTCAAATCAGATAATGCCAGACACTTTTCCTATTTCAAGGTATAATGATTTAGTTATTCATTTAAAACTGAAAAGACAGGTCTGGGGATTTCGCTCAGCAGTCCAAGTGCCTGCCTGGCAAGCACAAGACTGAGTTCAATCTGCAGTCCCAGCCCCAGAACTTGGGAGTGGTAGTGCATGTCTATAGTCCCAGCGCTAGGGAGGCTGAGACAGGAGGATCATTGCAAGTCTGAGCCATATACCGAGATCCTGTATCAAATACATAAAATAAAATAAAATAAAATAACTGAAAACCAGATTTAGTTTCTGTGGATTATGACGTGTGAGTGTTGGGGACACCTAGCCATGATTAGTAATGTTGCTCCTTGCCATGCTGGCCCTGCCCCAGGGCATGCTGAGACAGCATACAAGACTGGGCGTGGTGTCTCCTAGCACTTGGGAGGCTGAAAAATAGGAGAATCACTACAAGTCTGACCTGTGGTGACACCCTGTAGACCATGTATTAAATACATTAAATAATGAGAATAATAATGTTGCTGTTATGTACACAGATCTGGACAAAAGACAAATTTCAAAAATGATAGAAGTTCTACAACTGTGCTGGCAGATCTGATCCACAAGATTTTCAGATGAGGTTATAGTGAATCCAAAACTCACTAACAACTTTTCAGTGACACAAATGCTACTACGGTGTATGTAGACTTCCAGGATTTTTATTTTTTTAATAAAATAAATTTTACTTCATTTTCCTATTACTTGCCAGCAAGTACCCTTCTTATTCTGATGTAAAGTCCATGCAAGTTATTGAAGAACTTTTAAGTTGTATGTAAGGATTTGCATTGTAGTAGGAATCACAATGATCTCAGGGAGAAAAACTGATCTTGGGTGGGCGATCTCCAAACAACATAGGGAACCTCCAAATGACATAGGAAAAAGCACTCTCTGGACCTGACCTGCATGAGTTAGTGTTCTCTAAAACAGAAGAATGAATTTTAGAAACAAATGGAGGTTAATGAGCAAAATAGATTTATTGAGGGAAAGAAAGCTCCTGTCCAGAAGAGGGACAGGAGGGGGGCTTCTGAGGGCATAGTTTCCCAGGAAGCTGTCTCTTCCAGGGACTTTTATAGAGGAAAACCATGTGATGAAGAGGATCTAAGGTGGGGAAAACATGTGAACTCACTTAGGTGGACAAGAGGTGGGATAAAACTATGGTCAACCAATGGGGTTACAAGCACCATTGCTCAAGTAAAATTGATTAAGTTCAGGAACAAATAGGGAAGCCAGTCATATAGCAAGTGGGCATGAAAATGGGACAGGGTCTCTTCTTGCTGGGGTTTGGACTAGTGACTCAATAGGGCTCTTTCAAGGTGATTGATACCTATTTAGAATATCAATCCCTGATGCCCATCCCTAGTTAAGTATAAAGCTGTATTTCTTCTTTTTGTCTTGGTAAGGTGTGACCCATAGGGAATGTCTGTCTCTTTCAAGTTGCAAAGTCATCTTGCCTACCATCTTGTCTCCTTGAGGGCCTGGCCCTGTCTGACTGCCTAGAATATTTCTATCTAACTCAGCTGCCTACAACAACAAGATCCTGAAGGAGCAGCATGGTATAGAAGTGGGACACCATCAGCCTGCATCCAGAGAGATGCTGAGGACAGACAATAATTCTGGTGACCGTAAAGACATGTAATTTTGGAGAAAAACTTCATCTGTAGTTAATGGAATCATTTTTACTTTCCATGTAAGCACAAAGAAGAACATTACTATTTATCTGCTAAATAAACTACTATTCAGTAGAAGGTCATTGCAGAAGAAGCTATTAACAGGGTTATAATATGATCATAAATTACCCAGTTCCTACAATTTACTGCGTATGTATTCATTTAAAGCACAAATGCATACTTATTCATGTTCACATATGGACATGTGGTTATTGAACTTTTAAAAGGTTATGATGTAAACAATCTATAAATAAAACAATAAAAATCAAAATAAATATTTTCCATATGCTTGACATTCAAGTAAACATATTTAATAGCTAATTAATGTTATACCAACACCACCTTCTGGAAATGTAATACAAGCTGCATATATAAATTTAAATATTTTAGGTGACACATAAAAGAGTGAAACAAAATAGATGAAATCAATTTAAAATATATTTTATTTAATACTATACACACAAAATATTACCATTTCAGCATATAATTGATAAAATTAATTTCAGCATGTCATGCTACTTTGTTCACCGTGAAACTCTTAAAGGATGATTTTTTTTTATAGTTACCAAATCTCTGAGCTTAGAGTAGACACAATTAAAGTATGTGGTATAATATATGGCTCATGGCTGCCATAGAGATAGCTAAATATTAGAAAAATGAGAATAAAAATGATAAACATAAAATATCCTAGCTTCAAGCAGCATGCAGGGCATTGCAATAAATTATACATATATATGTAAAGATGAAGGGCAGGGGAGATGGCTCAGTACAATAAGTGCTTCCTTGGCAAGCGCAAGGGCCTGAGTTCAATCTGGGTTCCAGCAAAAGAAAAAAAAAAAATTAGATGAAAATAAAAATAAGTATTCCTAAGAATAGAAAAAGACCAAAAGCAATTAAAAGAATTGTAAGTGATATGTATCAGCAATATAACTGATAACATTAAATTAAATTAGAAATCTCTTACATTCTTTGAACAGAAAGGCATTTTTGATCATATTCAATTACCAAAGAGATACAGATTAGTGAATGATAGGAAGGTGGAACAGCAATTTCTTACTCATTTTAGCCCCTGCGTTTATTAGTTGTGCCATCTCGAGAGAATGCTTGAGTGTCACCTCTATATCTGTAGTAATGTTGATGTAGTACATATAATTATTACTGAGAAGTACAAAAAGTTGACTGGATAATGGCTCTCATGTAGTGTGTATTCAATAATTATTAGCTGTTTATTTTTAAAACATAAATGCATTTAAACTATTAATTTTCATTATACCTTGAAGTACAATGTATACTTCACACCTTCACTTGACAGAATCAATAGTTCTCATTACCATGTTTCTTCTCTTCAGTGTCTGCTTCTCAGACCATATTGCACTGGAGCCAGCAATAATGGCCTGAAACCACCACAAGCTATAAGAAAAATAAATTTTTCTTCCTTTTGGATGTTGGGTATTAAGTCTCAGCAATGAGAGAAAAATAACTAAGACAGAATTGGTAGTAGATAAGCGAGGCAGTTGCTGTGACTATGTATGACCAGGCAGTTCAGAAGCCTTTGGAACTGGCTTGTGGGATAAGTTTGCGAAGTTCAGAGATGCCAGCTGACAAAGTAGTGCTGGGATATCTCAGGCTGTAGTCAAGAGGAGATCCTGTCAGAGCACAAATGATTGGGAGGCTGCTAAAATGAGGTTCTGGAGGATTCCGCTGGGAGGAAGGATTGCATTGGCTGTTCAGCTCCAGGTAATGTGTACATGGGTAGGCAAAAAATTTGTTTGTATTTTGCTCCTGCCCAAGGATTTTGCCTGAAACTGAGACTAAACCAATAGACTAATTAATGTTGCAGAAGAAATTTCCAGGCAGTCTAATATTGAAGGGGTGACATGGCTACTGTTGGCGGCTTTCAGACAGATTTCTGTTGAGACTCAAGAAAGCAAAGAGCCCAGCACAATGATATAAAGTGATGTGAGCTTGGCCCACAAGGAAACATCAATAAAGTTGTGGCCTGAAACCTCAATAAACAGTATGCAAAATAAAATTTGGTGTCAATGTTTTGTCTTGGGACAAGAGAAAAGTAACTAAGATACTAGTAAACATCCCATGATGCACATGAGTCTCCAACCAAGTGGCTCTCAACAAGGAACTATGTGTAACTGACAGAAAACAGTCACTGAACAGACTAGAATACAAACACCAAGAACTTCAGAAGAAAACAAAAAAGGTGGCCTGAGGACCTCACAAGCCATCAAGATTCCATTCTTCGCAGTCTAAGTGTTGCAAAGGTGAAAGGCTAAAGACCAGCAAGATAGCTCAGTGGACTAAGTGCTCGCTTAGGTAAGCTCAGGAGCCAGGGTTCAATCCCTGGCACCCCATGCTGTGCATGCCCCACCACTGGGCGTGCTGAGCCAGGGCTGGAGTCTTGAGGTGGTGGCACATGCCTGTAATCCCAGCACTAGGGAGACAGCAAACAGGAGGATCACTATGAGTCTGAGCTGTGTAGTGAGACCCTACACACATGCACACACATAAAAGGTGAAAGGCTTTGCTTTGAGAAGAGATCCTTAGGGAACTACATTCTGGAACAATAGTGGCCTAGACAATTTGTTCCTCAGGATCTGTGCCTGAGCACTTAGCATTCTAGGCACTCAACCCCTACAGCCAAGAGTAAAGTCTGCCTGGTTATTTCCCCCGCCTGAGAGCAGACCTCAGAAAACTGTGGTGCTGGTTTTAAGTGCATGCAGAATGATATAGTTGAGGGTCTGAGACTTACATGAAGATTTTAGAAGAAAGACTGGGAGGCCAGGCATTGTATGCTGGAAACGGTGGTTTGTGAAACCGTGAAGGTGAAGACAAAAGTTTACTGGAGACCTCAGCAGTTTGAAGAAGCCAGGAACATGAATCAGAGAAAAAAACTGCAAGAATGGAGCAGAGAGAGACCACTAAAGAAGCTAAGGGAGCCATAGCAACTGGCAGTGCCACACAGGCTGGATCCCCAAGCCTTCTGTCTTTCACAACTTGCCACCCATTGTTGGGGAGGTTGGAAGAGGAACTGTGAGTTTTAGTGTTTGCTTTATTGGATTTAGCTCTTCCTATGTGTCCATTTCTTGCTATCCTGTTTGTAAATTTTGGAGTGAAAAGTTTCTACCCTGTCTCAGTGGACATTGGAAGTCTTTAACTTTCTTTTCATTTATACAGGGGCTTGCAGTTATTTTAGAGGACAGTTTGGAATTGTACTTTGGAGCAATCTGAAATTGCTAGGATTTGGATAATCCTTAGAGATGGACTAAATCCAATTGTTTTCAATTTTTTGTTTGTTTGTTTTAGGGAACAGTCTACAGTGGTCAGGGTCTCACTACTAGATAGTACTTGTAGTGATCCGCCTGTTTACAGCCTTCCAAGAGTTGGGATTAGAGGTGCATGCCATCATACCCAGTCTCTTATTTTCAGTTTTAATCATATAGCATTTTATAACATTTTGTTAAACTTTTTCTCCAGGTTTGACAAATTTGACAAATGACAATGTTTAATTTTGAAAGTCTCAAGATTAAATGAGGGAGAATCATTTGCCACAGAGTGCAATGACCCACTGCAGTTTTAGCAGTAGAATCATTTATGATCAGGGTTTTAAATGTACTGTCATATTTTCTTCCTTTTCACTAAGGACATTTCATTAATAATAAGCTGAGGAAGATGTCAGGCTTGTGCCACTATGGAGCTGCTCCTCTAACATATTTAAATTAAGACTAAATTATCTCTCATCTATTGGAAAATAGGGATAAATATTGATCCTTTTCCATATCTTTAGCAACTTAAAATTTCAGTTATTTACCAAATAGTCCATTTTCACTGTTTAACATTAATTTTTGGATTATTTAACAATATTATTATCTCATAACATGTTACCTATTTCTTACATTTATTTTTGTGGCTGTGTACAAACCACACAGACAAGGCTCCTTAGACTCCTTAGTTTTGATCATGAATGTAAAGCTGATTGTAATAAAGCACTCAGAAATAGAATTCAAATGTTTTCATTTTATCTACAAAGCATTGTAGGAGAAAAAGTTTAATAGGAAAGGAAGATGTACAAATCTATGCAGTTAAAGAAAATTGAATTTGACTCTGCTGAAATGTCACAAGCTGGGTAAAACTTAGTGAAGGACACTGGCAGAAAAGGCACTTGATCCATGGGTTGTGTCAAAGGTTTGGAGTTGTCCCTGGGCTTGCAAACATTTTTCTTTGTGACTAGACCATCTGGCCTTGCTAATCATGTAATGCTTTCACCCCAATCCCAGAAGAAGTAGGCAGGTAGGCTCACCATCTTCCTTAATAACTGAATTTCAAATGGATGGCTCCTAATTTCTCGTGAAAGACATTTCTGGGTTATAAAATTATCAAGAGACTAAGACATGATTTATATATATTTCAAAGCATCAGACAAAAATGTATAATTACAACCATGGTGACATAAATTTTCCAGAAATTAGAAGATCAAGACACTAAACTCAGGAGGAAGCTGGTCTCAATGTAGGCAAGCTAAGGAGAAATTTAGGCCACATTATGCACTTTGTACAGGTTCTTGCTGTTACACTGGTAGTAAAATAAATGGTGTGAACTCCACATCCTTCTGGTAACTCATACTCCTGCCATGTGACTTACAGAAACTCTCTTCAACAGTTGGAGCCTGTTTTCTTACCTTTGTAGTGTGGAATAAATTTGCATGTGGCCACAGCAGTGCGGGGAAAGCAACTAGTTTTCAGATTAGACTCAGAAAAGATGTCACATATGTCATACTCTCTGTCACTTTTTCTGTCTCTCTCTGTCTCTGTCTCTCTCTCTTTCTCTCTGTCTGTCTCTCTGTCTCTCTCTCATCTATCTATCTACCTATTCTATCTCCCCTTGCAAAAAAGCAAAAGTATCTGCTGGAGAAAAAGAAGAAGAGTCTATAAATACTAATTAGTGCCCTCGGCCAACTAACTGGACAATAGCATACAAGATCTTCCCTACTGCTTATTGTTATGGGCAAAATGAAACTATAGACATAGAAAATTAAATCTGCAATTTTTCAACAATAATAACTCAGAATATTGTTTATGTTTCCTTTTAATTCTTACCCAAAAATTTTCAACAGGCATATTCTTTTGAACACTATAAAAAATGCAAAAGAGATCAACTCTTCGGGGGCAATTAGTGCCATTTTTCAATGAAATTTAATGTCTGACTCTTTCATTATAATGTTTTCACTCATTAACTACCTGGATAACAA
This sequence comes from Ctenomys sociabilis, assembly GCA_004027165.1. NCBI lineage: Eukaryota > Metazoa > Chordata > Mammalia > Rodentia > Ctenomyidae > Ctenomys > Ctenomys sociabilis. The sequence goes on along the minus strand of PVKA01014797.1, from coordinate 27,882 downwards.
TGCCTGCCACATTGGAACTCCCTGGATATTATGTACCTATTGTCTGTCTCCAAAATGTAGAATCACATCTAAAAAAACAAAAAAAATTCTGGAAGAACTAGCAACTCAAATAATGTTACAAAATACAAAAAGGACTAATGAAAGCATTTTATCAAAAGTTATTAAAAATTGCTTAGGTATATATAGTGTATTGTATTTATTTTATTAATAACCTTGGTAGTGCTATTTTTGCTTTCTTTATGCACTTAGCTTTCCAGAGCTTCCCCATACCACTCCATCTTAAAAAATTCTAGGATATAACCAAAAATTCTGAGTTCTTTGCTAGTATTTCTGTTTTTATACAATAATCACTAGAAATATGTAAATAACTATACATTTTTAATAGAATGCCTGAAAGAATGTGTATTTCCCACTTTTAGAACAAGTGTTGGTGAAGTGTATCTTATTTCACACTATTAAATAAGACATACAATACAATAATATGTATTCTTGAACAGAACAGTTAATTGTTAAGATCCCCTTGACAATTAAAATAAATACCTCCATTACATTCCAAGCTTTTCCCAGATGTGCTTGATCTTTGACTATTTCCACTTTCTAAATAAGCCCCTGAATCAGTTTTAATTGTATATATTATTATTCTCACTTGGCTCAGTATAACACTCCTAACAATTTCATATCCATACTCTTTCATGCAGACTGAATTAGTCACCATTTTCTAGCCATGTAATTGACTTTTACATTCTATTAAGCTGCGTATAATGCATGTGATGACTGGTCACATGAATTTTATCTATAATTTGAATAGATTGGAAATCATTTCCATTCTTTCTTAGAGACATAGCAGCACACTTTCAAGGGTGAGAACTTGAAAAATGTGAAGACCCAACTGGAAAGCTAACAGAAATGGGAATATCACTTTAAGCATGAAATTAAATTAAACAAAGGTTAAAGTAGCTCTTTGAGCTGAAATTTTTATCAATCATCTTATATTAAATGATAAGTGAAAGTGATATATATATATATATATATATATATATATATATATATAGTATAGTTTCTTAACATACTTTTATTTTTTTCCTCTCCCTCTATTTTCTGCTACTTTTTAGGTTTCCAGAATTCTCAAGTGAGACTAAAACTTTGAATCAGCATTGTCAAACACAATTCCCTGTATTTAATATTCTTCTCCTACATTCAAAGAAAAAGAAGTAATTACTGATAAATTCTTACTCATATAAATGTAAATTTTGTGGTTATCAAAAATTTTTAACTTTATTAGGGTAAAATAAATCATACAGAATGAATGCCATAGGGAATGATATTAGTTAGAAGTTTTAATTGTTGATAATGTTTCACAATGTGTTTAGAAGATGTCAGAATAAGGAAAATGTGTGGGAGAGAAACATAATCTACTACCTCAAGTTGGATAATGAATGTTTAAAAAATACTTGAAAGTAATCAGTTGAACTGTTTTTGAGACTTTTTTAAACATTGTAAAATTCCCAATAACAAGTTCTGATCTTGCACAAAGACTTCTTTAGTAGGTTCCTGGAGGAAGTTTTCTCCTTATGAATGTTACTACACAAAGTCTCACACCAGCAGTATTTTTGGTATTGTCTGGGGATATAGAATGCAATAATGCATTCTTTTATTCTAATGACAAACAACAATAATTAAAATATATGAGAAGTGTTACAATAAATGTACATATTATGTGTTCAAGTGACAAATTCTATATTAAGTATATGACAAGGAAGCTTAAAAAGTATTTTATTGATAGATCACAGATTTAGTTGGACAAGGGCTGGACAAATAGCTCTGTGGATGAAAGCACCTACAAGCAGGTGCAGGGGCTGGGGGTTCAATCCCCAGGCCTGCCTTGCTAGCTCTGCCCCAGGGGCGCTGAGAGAGAACTGAGACTGGGTGTGGTTCCACAAGCCTGTAATCCCAGCTCATGGGAGGCTGTAAACAGGTGGATCACTAAGAGTTGGATCTCGTATTGAGACTCTGAACAAACACCCCGTAGACCCTTCCCTAAAATACAAAAAAAAAAAAAAAAAAAAAAAAAAAAAAAAAAAAAAAAGATTAAATTTGGTTGGACAAGCAATAATACATAATTCCAAGATGAAGAGAAATTGTAACTCATGAAATTTGTTCATTTAGACTTAATCTGTTTTGAACCCAACATTCTTAAGTCCCAGTTCATTGGGCCATTAAATAAAACCAATACTAAGTGCCCTTTTTTTTTTCTTCTTCTTTTATTTACTTTTTTTTTCCATTTTATGTATTTGGTGCAGAGTCTCAGTATGCAGCTCAGACTTGTAGTGATCCTCCTGTTTTCAGCCTACCCAGCACTGGGATTACAGAGGAGCACCACCACAGCTGGTCTTAGTGCCAGCTCAGCACGCTATGGGGAAGGAGTCAGCACAGCATGCTGGAACAGGGATCAAACCCTAGTCCCTACACTTGTCAAAGCTTGTGCTTAGTCCACTGAGCATTTTTCCCGTACAATGAGATATTACTAAATCTGCCTCACAGATTTTGTGTAGGCTTTAGGTAATTCTACTAACACAAAAATTTAACACAACTGTAGACACAAAAGATAGCTCCCAATGCACTGATTATAGCAATTTTATTATATTTCACAAGAAATTTGACCATCTGCTCTTTCTACATTGATTGTGGGTATAATGTGCAAGAATCATGGTGGTGCTATTGTCGTTGTTGTTGGAATTGTATTTCTTATGACTTGTATTTTATATTCAAGATTTAGTAATGTAAGAACATTGTTGTTTTAAATGCTTAACATTTAATGATGGTGTTGTTGCCAGAGACATATCAGGAACCTTTAAGTAAAACTTGAAAACTGAATTTTACACTTCCCAGAACAATGCTGCTAAGCAGACTCTCCTGATCCATGTTGCCATGGCAGTCCTCTTTTCCTTATGCTTTACTTGCTCAGGCACTGTTAAAAGCTCTGACTGTTTCCCACATTTATCTCTCCTTCCCCCTCCTTGCACCCTTCTATCCATCTCCCCTTCCCCTCTCCTTTTCCCCTCCTCATTTTTCTCCTAAGGAAAATGTAATGATGATCTGCTGTGGTGATAAGAACCGACTGTGAATGGCAAGGTGGCATGCACCTGTCTTCCTAGCATTTGACAATCTGAGGCAGAAGGACATTGTGAGTTAGAGACCAGCCAGAGCTACAAAATGATCCCAAAGACAGCTTGGACTGTATAGTAAGACCCTGTCTCAAAAGAGACAAAACCAAAATGAAAGAAAAACCTGTACTATTTTAGTTAACTCCATAAAATATATCTGTTCATCAGAATTTCAGGCTTGAAGACAGGCACTAAATTCTCCCTGATGAAACACATTTGGGGCTAAGAGTATTTTTTGTGGAAATAAATAATTTTATTAAGTAAATATCAAGTTCATGTATCTAAAAGACAGTTCTATGAAATCAAAACATCTAACTACATGAGATTCTATGTTTCTGACACATCTCTCTGCTAAGAATTTACTTGCCTTCATGCATTCTGGTAAAATGTACTTGACTAAGAAAATTGATTTCTCTCCACAGAAAATCAAAGGGCCAATGAGATAACTCAGCAGACTAAGCACCTGCTTAGGCAAATTCAGGGACCAGGGTCAGATCCATGTTACCACATGTGGCACCAGCTCCACCTCGGTGGGCTAAGTGGGTCATCGAGACTGGGTGTGATGGCACACGCCTGTAATCCTGGTGCTGGGAGGGCTGAAAATAAGAAGATCACTATACATCTGAGCTGGTGGTGAGACCCTGTACTAAACACATTTTAAAAAATCTGCAGAATGTCAGACCAGTGTACTTAATAAAGCAAAAATACTGTTGTAAGTGGAAATAGTAGTGCAAAATCAATAGTCAAAATTATTGACCTCTTTAACATTTTACCAATAGAAAAATCATAAAACTCTACTCATTTATTACTTTGATGTTAGTTCTCTTCATTATGAAAATTATTAAGTTCATATGACAGAATACTACCTATCAAGTGAAACATTACCCATCTTGGTAAGGTTAAAGTTGTACTTTCTCCCCCTAATCTAAAAACATCAAGTACTGTCTCTGATAAAGACAGGATTTTTCCTTTGCTTACCCTACATGCTGAGAAAAAGCATTGTATCATTACATCATGAAGAAAATATTTATCATTTGCAATACAAAGTTAGTGAAAATGCTCAGAGAAGCCACGTTATTATTTAAACACTACGTTACTATAATTTGTGCTTGTACCTCCGATACTTGCGCCATCCCTGTCTTCTGCACTGTGCTACAGGGAGGCTGGGGATGTGCGGGAAATGCTCCCAAACAAAGAAGTTCACTGAAATAGCATTGTGTGGGCCTGAAAAGACTGAATGTCATTACCCGAGAAATATATTGGGACTTAATGTCTTTGCATATCCTAGTTTCTTGACAAATTTATTACAAAATTTACAGTATTTTTCACATTACGAAACCCTTAAAATTTCACATGAAGTTTTAGTGTAGCTAAGTAAATTGTATAAAATTCTGAAACAGAACTGAAAATATTCATTGAAAGCTGTTTCAGTCACCCTCTACCATCAAGAAGGTCATATACCCAATTAGGCCCAGTGTCATTTCTGGGATTTCCAGAGAAATGCATTCCAACATTGAGCAGGCTCTACTGTCAGCTCACCTAAATCCCTGATAATGGAATATATCCTTGTTTCTAATTTTTAACACCTACTGAAAATTACAGATTTTATTTTTTATAATTATATGCTATACATTTGAAAATATCTGAAATTAATCTGCAGATCTAATTTTTCAAAATTATGGTCTCTTTCCATGCACAATCATTAGGATGTCTTAGAGCTCTCGTTATAAATACAAACTTCCATGTCAAGCCTATGGCAATTGTATCTGAGTTTTCAGACTAGGGTTACTAGAACACTGAATGTTAAAGCATATCTCAGGCATTCTTACTGTTCAATTAGTTTGAAAACTTCTGCTCAAAATTCTTTTGGACCATGAAATCATTTCTAATTCTAGCTTGGGAAAATCTATTCACTTGAAAATGTGGAGCAGGTTGAAAGTTTGAAACGAGTGAGTATTTGGGCCAAATGCATAAGCAAAATAATAATCATTGCTATGTATAATACTTTGAATAGAGGACCTTGGGGGTTGACATGTTCCAAGCTGAGGATGGTAAGGCTGGCTGGGCAGACCTCAGGGCCATGAAACCCCCAGCAATCTTTTTGGAAGTATGAAAGAAGCTGCTCCTTCAAACAAGCCTAATAGAATGGCATTAATATGTTTGGACCAACTGAGGAACCTCAGAATGTACCCAAGAGGAAAATCCTCCAGGAGGGAAAGGAAGTGGAATCTCTGATGAATCAACTCCTGTGCAGACATGACAAAGTCTGAACCCAGCTGGTGGGAACAGTAGTGACATTTTTGGTTCCCTAGTCATTGCAGCTTTACCCTTGGCACACCCAAGCAAACCCAAGACCATGTTCTTCTGTGTGAAGAAGAAGCAAAATTAGACCTTAAATCTGCAACAAGCACCTCACCACAAGAAGAGCTGGGGACAAAGGGCAGTTTGAGAGAAATGGACCATACCAAAGAGCTGGAGCCCATACCCACAGTTGACATTCATGAGCCCAGGCTGGGGCCATGGTCTCATCCTCATAACAAGGTGTTGAACCCATCAGGAGGTAAATTTAACTTCTCTTTCTACTGAGAGGCTCCTTATAGCCAGACCAGCAAGATAAGATAGGGAATCAGACATTATCATCTTCTTTAACCCAAAAGAATGGGGTGGGTGGGTTCGTGTGTTTGTGAAGCTGGCTGCTCAGAGCTCTCTGTGCTCCTGAGAGCCATACTGAAATACATGCCTTCCTGACTGTTGGGAAACAATGGGCCCCTTGGGGTCTACCCATTTATTGTTGCTAGTGGAGCAGAACACTAGGATTGTTGAGGGTAAGAAGGTGATTCAGGGCCTATAATTGCATCAATGTTCTGCTGACTGGGCACCATAAAAAATTTTTGGAAGAAAACCTTCACCTGTCCATTTCTATGGAAGTAAGAGGAAGTAAGCAGAAGCAGAAACACTAAGAAGGCATTGGGAGTCTCTGTACATCCCTTTAGATCCTGTTATGGTTTGTGTCTAGTTGTCCCCTTAAAGGCTTATGTAGTCATGGGGTGGGGACTTCTGGAGTTTGTGATTAACTCATGATCCACTGGGATTACGGGTTTGATGGATCATGGGTGTGATCCAAGGCTGGGATTACGGGTTTTAGTATTGCTGGGATTATGGGTGTGAATACTTCCTCCAGCCTGGGCAGAGAGCCAGAATATAATATAACAGACAGAGAGACAGACTTTCTTTAGCGATTGCTCTTTGTTGTTGCTGTTGCTGTTCAGCATCATGAACTGATGCTCTCTGCCTTGGAGCCAGCTGAGTATGGACCAAAACCCTCAGTAACTGTGAGCTAAATAATCCTTTCTTTCCTTCATTTTGGATTATGGGTATTTGTCCCAGCAGCAACAGAAGAGTAACTAAGACAAAATTTGGTACCAGGAGTAGGGTGAGGAAGCAAGAATTGTGCTAGCGGATCTCTAGGAGTAATGGTGAGTGGTACCATTCTTACTCCCACCCCTTGATTCCTGACTCCACTCCTGGTACCAAATTCTGTCTTAGTTACTCTTCACTCACTGCTGGGATAAATAGCCAACACCCAAAATGAAGGAAGGAAAGGTTTATATAGCTCACAGTTACTGTGGGTTTCAGTCCATACTCAGCTGGCCTCAAGGCAGAATGGCACATGGCAGAGAGCATCAGTTAATGGCAGCCGAAGAGCAACAACAACAAAGAGCAATCGCTAAAGAAAGTCTGTCTCTCTGTCTGTTATATTATATTCTGGCTCTCTGCCCGGGCTGGAGGAAGTACTCACACTCATAATAATCCCAGTAGTACTAAAACCCATAATCCCAGCCTTGGTTCACACATAATCCCAGTGTATCATGAGATATATAAAGTCCAGAAATCCCCACCCCATGACTACATGAGGCTTTGGGGTGACAACTGGGCACAAACTATAACAGATCCTAATGCTAGTTACTTTTCACTAATATGGCTCTCACTTGAGAATATTGTTAAACCCCAATGTCTCCTTTTCATTTCATATCCATGGTTTGGTCTTGCAGTCCTTGGTGCTCTTCCTCAGCTACAGTCAACAAAACTGAGCAGTTGTCTTTAGTGTGGTTCTCTACAGAGGTCACTTGTACTCTGACCCTTGAGTTGCCCAGTTCTTGCATACAGTTCCCTGAGCAGATCTCATGCAGCTGCTTGCCTTTCTCTACAGGGATGTACTGTGATACTTGACATGCCAGGTTTGCTTGTATTCTTTTTGTTTCACCCTCTGGTCAGCCATTAGACTAGGCATTTGTTCCTCATTAATGATATAGAGTTTCCTTGCCAACCAGAGCTCTTCCTACATGTGAGGTCTGCTGACTTCTACAGTGTTAAAATCTACCTTGTGACATCTGAGTACTGGGCTTATCCCAACTTTTCCTGTGTCACTTTGTTCCTGTGTTTGGTTAGAAGAAGGCATATTCACCAATACAATGGGTTACTTACCCATACCTTGGGTTCTTAGGTTGATTTCTGTTTTCTTGATTTTGGTCTTTGAGACCGGATCTCGCTCTACAGCTCAGGTAGGCCTTGGACCCGTCTTGACTTGGAGTGATCTTCCTGCCCCAGCCTCCCAAATGCTGGGATTACAGGCATGTGCTCCCATACCTGGCCCTTCTGTGTTGGCCCCGCCCCCAGGGATCACTGAGATAGCTATTGAGATTGGGTGTGGGGGCATGTGCAATCCCAGATCTTGGGAGGCTGTAAACAGGTGGATTACTACGAGTCCAATCTAGTTATGAGAACCTGAACACCCTGCAGACCCTTCCATAAAATACAAAAATAAATAAATGAACAAATAAATAATTGGCAGGTTTTTATTGTCTCTGGTTTGTTTTCCTAAGTAATATTTGGTGAATATATTAAAATTATTTCTTATTTTTGCCTATGTCCATTAACATACTATATTTTGAATTCTACAATTTTGCCTCCAAAAATCTTATCCTAATTATTCTCTGTAGACTTTATCAAAGTATCATTTTCCCAAATACACACAACAGAAGACAATACTGAGGTTTGGCTGTACATCTCTGCCTTCTATCTTTCATAAGTTTGAATATCAAGTGAATAATGGAATGCATAAATAAATTTAAAATATTTATATTTTTTGTGCTTTAGATAGAATAAAAAGTGGGATGATCATCTTCTTCCCTAAGATTTAAAAAATTCTCCATTAAAATATGCAACATATACATAAAAATAGCATACTATCTGAGAATCTTGTCATATTCTCATATATATGTGGTAAAAATACAACATGCAGAAATCTGTAGAAATTTTTTCAGGTTCAAAGCTTATTAGGATAGTACAAATGTTATATATATCTACACATTTTATTATGTATATATGTCTTATTTTACAACTCTTAAAGTAATATTTGTGTTTACCTATTAGTTCTGTAGTTTTAAATCACATTTGCACAGAACATATGTGCTGCCACAGTGAGCACTGTTTGCACTTGAAATCATAAATTTCTAAAATATATTAATTTCATGATTTTCCCATGTTTTCATACTTAGTATTCCTATTTGCTATTGTTGAAACATTGTATAAACTTTTAATTTTCAAAGCACATAAAAACACTGCTCATGTCACAAAAGTCACCAATATTCTAGCAATAAACAATAACATTTAGTAAATATTATTGAATGAGAAGTTAAAATTTCATGTCATTTTTGTTCAAAGACATCTTTAGTAGCCATTGTGTCAATTTTATTCACTTGGCCTCAAAGAATAAAATCTATACACACATTATTTTCCTAACATAATATGATCCTGATCTTATTTATTTTATAGTCAGACTGCACATACAGATATAATTGAAATACATAGTTGTAAATAACTTCTTTGCCTCATATCTTGTTCTGATTCAATGCTTTTCATTTATTACATTAAAGTATCATACCTCATCATGCCCTGAAAAGGAACCAAGTTCTAAAACCTAAGGCATGTGTGGGTTCACAGAGCTAAATCCTCTTGTGTCACTTGACTGCCGTTAGCTCTGAGCAATCATTGGTACATCTCAGAAAACAGTCACTTCCATAATTTGGTGTATTCTATAGTTCAGATTAGAAGCTGTATTTTTGAAAGGTTTTTAAACAAAGTAAGAAGCCATCACAACTGTATGTAGTCCATGTGTGAAATTCATTGCTGTAGAGGGTTATGCTATTAAAAGCTCTGTTGTCCCAGCAACTTTTGGGATCTGAGCCTTAAATCAGACTCTGGGAGGAGAAGGAAGTGTCAGTGCAAATTTTTCAAGAAAAACTTTCACAAAATAAAATTGGCTTATGTTCTGAAGTTGTGCCCATATAGTTTTTCTTCAATCTAGCTGCTTAAGAAAACACTGATATTCTTTCCAGACTCTTGGTTTTAAATTAATCATTGTTTTATTTTTATGCTAGTTGATAGTTCTTTATTAATTCTTACATATTTTATAAATAAATGACAGGAAACTTCACCTAAAATTATAGCACAAGTAACATTATTATTAGTGGAAAGTTTTTCAGTTCCTGAAAAGAATGACAAACCAATATCTTTTAATTTCTACCATTAATCCATGCTGCCCACAAATGAATAAGAGTTTATTACTAAAGATATCTGACTAAGTATTTTACTGATTTGATTTAATTGAAAAAACAAGATGAAATTAGTATCATTAGTCTGTTTGTAACTTCAGCCTTATCACAATCAGTGGAGTATTCTTCTTGAAGACTTGTGAATAAATTACTTAATTTATTAACATATTTTAACAGAAGCAGAATCTTTCCATATTTTCCTGCTATATTTCTGTAAGCAATCACTTTCAATATTATAGTACTAATTTCCCCCTTCTTATCACACTTTACCCCATTTATTTCTAATTACTACTACATGAACTTACCTTTTGAGGGCACTGTTCCTATAGTCTAATGCCAAAATTAGGACTTCTGATGTACAGTCCAAATCAAGTCAGAAAACATTCTGTGTTACAATTTTGCTGGTTTCGAATTGTGTTTTCTCATAATATCTTGCTTCTTGCTATAAATATATTAAAACATTTTCTGCTTAAGTTTTCTTAACTTAACCTGATCATCTTGTTATTTTGCATTGATTGGCCTTCACCAAATGACAGAAATTTAAGATAATGGCAAAATCTCAGAGGCAGTTTTAAGACAGAATGGTAAAGAACCCTGCAAAACTGAAATGCACATTCAATCTGTATCCACCATCTATCCTGCATTTTAAATTATTCATGCATCTAATGGAACAGTTACCAAATATTAATGGTATGATTTATACTTTCAACAAAAATTAATTTTCATTTTAATGTTTGTCAAGATAATCATTTCATTAGGTTCATAGTAACAGCCTGGATCATGAAACATGGTACCTATACTTTAGTTGTATTTCAGTGTGCTGCACAACTCTTTCCAGATAAAGACTCAATCAAGTCAATACTTGTTATGTAATAACCATTGTTCATATCTTGGTGTTGAGAATGCAAAGGCAGTTAAAATATAAAATATAATATTTTTATCTCTCAAGATGTGAAAGTGTGGCCCGGGGAGAAAGCTCAGTAGGATAAGCACTTGCCTGGAAGGGTCCTGAGTTCCATCCCAGGTACCGCAAAAAGAAAAAAAAAAAAAAAAAAAAAAAAAAAAAGATGTGCAAGAGCAATGCCTAAAGTATGACACATGAGTCAGGACATCTGCTGTGGTATCAGCTTTAGTAATTTGTTAAAGTTACCATATCCTTTTTTTAATGGGCGTCTTACCTCCTCACTGGTATATGAAAACCCCAGCCTGTATCCTTATACTCTTATTAAGAAATGAGACTGGCTGTAGGCGTTTTGAATGGAGCACATTGAGGAAATGAACCACATAAATTAACACTCTGAGGAAACAGTGTGAAGATAGAAAGGACTCTCAAACTGAAGGTGAGAGGCAGAGACTGAGAGAACAACAACCCCAAGGAGCTCAGAATGAGCAGCACATACTCGAACTGGAAGCCGAAGCATTACAGATAAAGGTGAATTCCTGGAATATTGTCAATAGGGCAAGGTATGATTTTAACCCAAAATATGTCAAATTTGTGTTTACTATTGCTGCTTAGAAAACTGACCACTAACATTATCTATTTTTTTTTTCTGTATTTTAGGGAATGGTCTATAGGGTCTCAGTACTGTATGGAACTTGTACTGATTAGCATGTGTACAGCCTCCAAGAGCTAGGATCACAGGTGCATGCCTCCATGCCCAGTCTCAATAGCCTATCAGCACACCTTAGGTATGCAGCCAATGCAGAAGGTCAAGATCAAACCCTTGGCCTCTGCACCTGATTGCAGGGCTTTATTTGGCTGGCCCTAGTAACTTAGTACCCAAAAGAAAAAATAAGTTCTTCTTTTACTTTTATTTTTTGGTATCAAGGACAGAACTCAGGAACTTAGGCTTAGCCAGGCAGAAACTCATGGTACTGAGCCATCTCCCTGACCCCTAACTCTCATAATTATGAAAGTCAGAAACTGGAAATGAGTCACAAACGGGTAAAATCAATTTGTCTGCAAGACTGTTTTCAATCCTCCATTTAAAAAAAAAAAAGACTATGTTTGCTTTTGGGAGGAATTTGGTTGCTTTTATAGCTTCTTCCCTCACTCATGCATTCTTTCTATTTGTTTTTATTTAGGAAATATTTATTTTTAATTAATGCATTTTTTACTAGCATGTGTTTGCAGTACAAAATTATTACGTGCATGATGAGAACTTGTACATGTCCATCACACATGTCAGAGTCTTATTTTTAAAACCCTTTCTCTCTACCATATTAAACCTGCCCACTTGGACACAACCATACCAGGCCCAGCCCATTTCAAGTGATTATCTTTCTGGTCACAAAAAATAAGGTCAATGCAAAAGTACAAGTGATACCTTTGTTATGGCAATCTAAGAAAACAGGAACTGCAAAAAATGTATGTGCAAATCATGTTGTAATGAAATACAGCAAGCAAGCATGGTATCCACACTTCAAACTATTTTTTATATCTCTATTAATTCATTCAATTGTTTGGGTTCTTGTGCGTCATGCTTTGTTTTAAAAGACCAAACTGCTTTAATAGCTTTTCTTTGATTTATTCCCTCTGTGTCTCTGTCTTTCTGTCTGTCTCTCTCTTGTTTTTCTTTCCTCAGTAGATTCATATTCTGAGTCATATAATTTGGTAGAGATTAAGCATAGAGCAGTAAATCAAGATACTGTCATTTCTACTGAGAGTTTACCATCATTCAGTGAAGCCAGACACGAAGACCAATCTTCCTAATAAAAGGTGAAAAGCTAGTGTGAATAGAAAGACAACTGAAATATATAATAAGCCAGACTAAAATTAAGAGTTAGGGAAGGCCTTTCAGATGGTGGTATACAAATTACAACATTAAAGATAAGAAGTAGTCATTAAAAACAAATAAGTTAAAAAATACTATCTCAGAACAGGAATCAAAATTCTCTAACTATTTTACTATTTCTAAAGTTAGGCCTATAAAGAATATTCATGGAGATAATTTCAATGTCTAGTCACTAAGGTAAGAATCTGAGAAGCTGATTCTGAAGCAAGAATCTTTCAATTACCCGGTACATTTTGTTTTGTAAATAAAATGTCAAAAGCAATTTCTATGTGCTAATCAATAGATGCTATTTTTGCTAAAATGTTCTGCAAGGTATCTGACAAGTATGTTAGCATTTAACACATGCACACCCCACTTTCAGCTTCCACAGTACTAGCTTGTTTCTATAGTGAGCAGTAGTTTATTTTCATGTTTCTTCCATGAAGAGAACCTGCTAATTAACTGAAGAAAATTTCTAGTTGTTTGGCTCATATCTATTTTTTTTTTGCTTATTTGTTTTTGTTTTTAGTGTATTTAGTACAGGGTCTTCAGGGTCTCATTACATGAATCAGACTCACAGTGATCCTCCTGCTTTCAGCCTCCCAAGCCCTGGGATTATGGGTGCACATGCCACCACGCCCAGGCCCAATGGCCCTCTCAGTGAGCCATGGGGGCAGTGGCAGGGCCAGCACCTCGCATGGGTATCAAACTCCAGCATAAGCATGCACTTTGGCCAGCCCTTGGTGTCTAGCTAGGTTGAAATAGCATTTAAAAGGCATATTAAACATTCACTTCTGCCAGCATTTATTGGTGGAGGGTATTATTTTAAAGGCTATTTGACATAAAATAATTTCCTGTCTGTTCATTTATTTGTAATGTACAATCCAGACACACATAATGAAACATCATATAGCACACTGCATTCTCTGGAATCACTGGAAAATGATCACAGGCCAAAAATGAATGTAAAAATACATTTTGAAATAATTTTATATTTTTATTGCCTTTGATACTTTAATGTAATTAAGTAAACTTCTAAAAGTGAAGAAAATGTTATCAAGAATACTATAGAAACAAAATCACTAAATTTTACCAAAGTTTTTATGGCAGATTATAGTTACATGAATGATAGATATAATATGCTAAATATCAACAATATCTTTTGGAACAGAAAGTACAAACACTTATGTAGACAAAAGATAGAGTAGCAGATAATTGGTTATACAAGAAAAATGAAACCAAGGGGGTTTTTGAACTTTTAATCCATTATGCACTGTGTATAAATCAGTGTAAAACAACTTAGGTCTGCAATATGCACTGTGGTTACGAATGATTATAGTGAAAACCCATAATTGAAATTGCCATCAATATATTTTCAACTTCAAGTTTCACAGAAAAATGTGAATCCACTAAAAGGAAATTCCACAACAGTTACCAAATGTCAAGTGTTATAAGTGAAATTTGCCAGTTTTGAAACTGTTCTTCTGAAATAGAGAGCAGTTGATGAATTAAAATCTGATGCTGAATGCATTAGTTGCTGACAATCAGTAACACACATTTTCCAGGCATTTGCTTGTTTTTAAACACATACATTCTAGACTTCAAAGATACTGTACATAATCTAGTGTGTATGTGTTTGCAATTATATATCAGAAGAGGGAGAGAGATAGGGAGTGAGAGGGTGAGGGAGAAGGGAGAAGGAAGGAGAGTGGGAGAATGAGAAGGAGAAGAAGAGGTGAGGGAGAAGACGAGGGAGAGAGGAAGAGAGAAACAGGGACCTGGAATGAAAGACTGTTGAGAACAAAAATAGACAAGTAAGCAAGTTAGTAATAATGCAAACACTCTATTTTTTGAAATGAAACTTTAAAAACCTTTAAATCCTTTTCAGTGCATGCTATAGTGACAATCTACCCACCAGTTTTCATAATATTTATAAACTCAGTCTTATATGGGTGTTTTCATTTATAATTTAGTTGTCTACTTGTTTTTCCTGAAGCTTTTGGAGAACTTTGCATTGTTATCATAATTGGGGGCATAATTCTTTGTAAACAGAAACTAGAACAGTTGTGAATAACAAAATATGTTTCCATGCCCTGCATGAATTTTTAATGTCATCTCGAACATTCATCTACATGAAAAGCTTACTTTGGTTGGAGGAAATAACTAGGTCCTAATTCTTATGCACAGATGAACACTGATGCATTTTACAGACTCCACCACTCACCTGCTAGTCCCTGCATCTCCGAGCCAGCACATTTCTTCATCTATTGACTATACCTGGCAGGTTCCATTTCAACACGTTGAGTCTCGTTTTGAATAAATTTAATAAAATTATCATTTTCATATTTCATGTTATATTATCTTATAAAATCATTGAATAAATTCACCTTGTGGTCATCATGTATTTAAATAATTAGACTGATAAGTGGTTAAAATACATTGGATTTTTCAGAAATATGAGGAGAACTCACTTAATATTTTACAAAGCCACATCATATGTGGCCCTGCTTTTATTCCTATTTCTGCTTTTGTGGAAAAAAAATATATATCATAATTTTTTTCTACACATGATTTGAATTTAAGCTTTACCTTTTGTGTGTTTTATTTTCTGGTTTGGATGATAAATTTATTTGGTGAAAGACATTGTAATATTTATTTATTTTTTCTTACTTTGTAGGTCAAATTATTATTTGCACTTAACATTATTGTGTAGATAAATAGTTCGATCCTACTGATTTTATTTTTTCAATTTATTTTTTATTTTATTGAAGTACAACTATCAGTGAGACAGTTTTAAGACACCTTAACAGGACGGATTTGATAAATTAATACATTGCAGACTGTTTTCATAATGTTTTCATATCATAGAAGGTGCATACTTGATATTATACTTACAGACATTATTATAGCAGATGTCTCTTATCAGTAAATTAAGAGTGTAGCTGTTTGCGTGTCTTATTTTTTATCCCTGAATTACATCAAAGGTTCAATAATTAATACTTTCTACCTTGTTATTTTCCTAGTGGTTGTCCATAGTACTAGAAGCCAACATAATGTCCAACCACCATTAGTGCAGATCTTGCCTCTCATAGAATTATGTAGAAGCATGGCGTATCTCTCCCAACTGTACTGTCCATACACACACATCATGATTCTTCCTTTCTATACACCTTGCTTTGTCTACACCTGTCAAAAATAGGCACTCCACTGTCATTCAACCAATTTAGGTGCCTGAACTCGACGACACAATCGAACAGAGTCCAGCATTCCACAACAATAGTGAATTATCTGAAGAAGTTGTCGACCGTAGCATTTACAGCTCAACTTATTATTATGGCCCCACATTGTATACCTCATTTTTGTACTTTTCTGATGGATGGTTAAGACCTAGATAGAGCAAGACTTATATACCAACACATGTACATTTTGTTTCTGATGAGGTCAGTGAAGTCCCCTCAGGGTTTATCTTGTTATCCTGTACCTTATTGTGTAGATCCTTTGTCTGTGTCATCCATGTGGATGAGTCACGGCCAATGCTTGACCAGTTTGCTCTCTGTGAGAGCCTGAGAGAAAATCTTCTCTCCACGTGACTCTCCCCAGGCACAGTATAGACCTTCAATCTCTTCCCTCTGTGGCTCCATAATCTCCTTGTTCAGAAAATTTGGGGCTCAAGTGAGTTTCATGATGTTACAGTACAGGTTCTCCTATGTCCTGAGTTTTCACTGACCTTGAAAGGCTAGGGCCAAAATGTTGGCTGGCCTTGTGGCTCTTCTATTTCTCCAATTTTGATCTGTGAACTTAGGTTGTTAACCATCCAGAAGAAAAGCTTATTAGTACCCTGAAGCATATGGCATTCACTTTGTCCTATCTGCCTCAATTGTTTTTAGTTGTTGTTGTACATTTCTATTTGTATTTCTTCTTTTGACCTTTTATACTAGGGAGACTATACAATATTTGCACATGTGTGTCTGGTTTATTTCACTTATGAATATATGTTCAACTTCAATATAAATGCTTTAAGCTTATCATTCTTAATAGCTGAGTAATACTCCATTATATAGTAATACCACATCTTTTTTAACCATTCCTCATGGGATGGACATCTTGGTTGTTTCCAAGATTTTGTTATCACCAACTGTGCTGCTATAAACATAGGTACACATATGTCACTATTATACAATGTTTTCAGTTCCTCTTGGAATATTCCCAGTAGGGGGATAGCCAGCTTAAATGGGATTTCCAGGCTACTCTTTTAAGGAGTCTGCACACTGACCTCCACAATGGTTGTACCAGTCTACATTCCCACCAGCTTGGAGAAGTGATCCCTTTTCCCCACAACCTCTCCAACATTTTATTTCACTGTGAGGCCACAGGAAACTTGTGCTGCAACATCTGTTCCTTTCAGTTCAAGGGCCATGGATACAATTATTCGAATAAGAGAAAAATTGATTTGTTTTAGAAGAGAAATTTCTTGTTATTAAACATTATAACTTATTGGTTTAAAGGAGTTGTTGACAACACATAAAAAATAAATATGTAGGGTCAGTGAGAGACCCTAACAGACTGACTATCTGCTTAGGCAGGCACAGGGACTCGGATTTGATTCTCAGTACCAGGTGCCGTGCAGGCCCCAGCCCCAGGCATGCTGAGCCAGTGACCGAATCTGGGTGTGACAGTGCACACCTCCAATTCCAGTACTGGGGAAGCTGAAAATGGGAGGTTCACTGTGACTCAGAGCTGTGTAGTAAGACCTGTACCAAATACATTTAAAATTAATAATAATAATAATAAATATGTAGCCATAAAGCTATTTAATAACATTTCATAAATATTCATCTATAGAACAGCTAACCTCAGTCTAATTTTAATAATGTCAAAAATTCCTACAGAAGTGATATTTTTAAAGAATCACCTTTTATATGTATTTATTTGTTTATTTTTAAACCAGGGATTAAACTCAGACCTTTGCACTTCCCAGGGAAGCACTTATTCTACTAGCCATCTCCCCGGCAGAATCACCCCTTAGAGTTCAGAATACTTCCTTTTAAAGATGATAACAAAATGTTGCATATTTTTGTACTTTTTGTTAACACATATTCCACTTCAGAAGATAGGAATTCTGACTAAAATCTAGAGATCATTTAGAATTATTTTGTACTATAAAATCCATTCAACCACTGCCACTTCTGGTTTTTTTTTTTTTGTTTGTTTGTTT